>DF240381.1:0-112889 GCA_000507305.1 Breviolum minutum Mf 1.05b.01
TATATTCCTTTATCTGTTGTGAATTTTTACTTGCGGATTTATATAGTTTATAAATTTAAAATTTTACAGCGTACTTGAGCATCTAACAGTGTTTGAAAAGTAACTAAGACGAATGTCTATTGAGGTGAAGCTGGCGTTCCTTTCATCCAATCCTCCGCCTCCGAGTTCATTGAGCTCTTCGTTGGTGTGGGAGCTTCCAGGGTACGCGATATTTTCAAACAAGCCAAGGAGGGTTTCGGAATGGAATGTGATTGAATTTCGGAATGGAATGTGATTGAATGATATTGAAAAAATCATTGAATGTATATGGAATGTATATTGAATGTATATGGAATGTATATTGAATGTATATTGAATGTGTATTGAATGTATATCAAATGTATATCGAATGTATATCGAATTTATATTGAATGTATATTAAATTATATATGTTGGATATACTTGGGTCAAAAAAGAGGTTACTCACCCCAAAATCATATATCAGATCGACTCCAAAAATCACGATGTGTTTTGTTTTCACTTTCGTGTCATTTTGTATCAAATTTGTTGACTTGGTTGAGTGGTTCTACGCTGAATTTGGACAAGAAACCTAGCACCATGTTTTTTTTCAATTTCCATCAGGAGAAGTCTCCTTGCATCGTTTTCATTGATGAGATCGATGCCATTGGACGACAGCGAGGTGCTGGTATGGGTGGTGGAAATGATGAACGTGAACAGACACTGAATCAGAACCTCGGTTGGAACAGCTGGTGGATTGGCCAACATTTTCTCACCTCTCGGATCCTTTTAGAATTTAAGGAGTAGTTAAAATAGTTAAACGAATAGAAATAGAAAAAACATTTTATACATTTGATTGATTTATTTATTCAAGGAATATAAGAATATTTCGGGGAATATCATGGAGTATTGACATTGTACGGATATATTAATTGCATTTATATATATATATGTATGGGATGGAGTGCTTTGCTCTTGGCAGTTGGAAGCTACACAAGCTTCGTGAAGATCCTTTTGGGGTTTCTCTCAACTTGGTTTGAGTCTAGGTTGGACAGGCATGGACAATGACAATAGTACGTATAATATAATGATGTGATCTTTAGATATAAAAATAAGAAGAACAAGTAACAAGATAAGTATATTGTGATGATATAATCAAAGGTTGCTTCTTTTCCTGAAGTTTAGGAGACAGCAATGTATGACAAGTCTCCGGTGTCAAAAGTTGTTTCGTTTGTTTGACTTAGGATCCTTACGGAGATGGATGGTTTCGAAGGGAACAGTGGCGTCATTGTGGTGGCAGCTACCAATCGATCAGACATCCTGGACAATGCCCTGCTGAGACCGGGCCGATTCGATCGACGCGTCACGGTGGGTTTACCAGATGTGAAGGGTCGGGAGCAGATTCTGAACGTGCACATCCGCAACAAGAAGTTGGCGGAGGGAATCACTCTCAACGAAATCGCCAAGAGAGACTTGGCAATAAGAAAAGAAGTGCAAACAATTGTGCAAACAACTTCACATTTTTGTTTTACGTGTTTGTTTTTTGCTTCTTTTGATGGGATGCTTTTTTTGGCATCCCCCTTGAAAGCCATAGGAACCGCTGGCTTCAGCGGTGCAGACCTTGAGAACTTGATGAACGAGTCGGCCATCCTGGCGGCCAGGCGCAACAAGACCGCTACTCGCCTGGGAAAAATTGAAATTGACAGGGAAAGTGGTCTTCCAACTTCCAAGTCAAGCACTATTTTTCAGAGGAGATGTAAGGTTTTCCTGGGGTGTATATACATGAATTTTTGTATGACTTTGGAACAATTTAAATGATATGTGTTTGTATATGTATTTTGTAGATGATATGGTGGGCCATAGCCATGGTATAGCTCCGATCCGAGGCCATTAGCATGGATGAAATCAACGATGCCACAGATCGTGTCATCGCTGGCCTAGAGGGGCGACCATTGCAGGAGATCGGATGATAGCTGCAGAAATTGTGGTATAGATGTTTAAGGTTGTGTTTATATCTAAGGTTTCTAAATATGTGATAATATATGATTTATCTACACAAAGTATCTCACATTCTTACCAACTCACCAGGACAATGCCTCGAAGAAACTCATTGCCTACCATGAAGCGGGCCATGCCATCGTTGGCTCCTTGTTGCCTCACCATGATGCCGTCAACAAGGTCACCGTGATTCCTCGTGGTCAGGCCGGATAGATCGGTGGGAGGTTTCCCAGCCCCAAGGTTGGCAGATTTACCTGACATCCAGGAATCCAGGTTGTGGATCCGTTCCTGAGTTACATTGGTATGAAGCCAAATTGTTCCAAAGAGCGCAAAACAACTTTTGCATACTTTAAAGCAACATGTTGAGGTCAATTCACCCGGGTTGTTGGTGAATGATCTATCTCACAAGTCTTCTCATCAAGTCGCATCTAAGTGGATTTGTGTGTATAGGGTTCAGTTTTCAAGGAGTGACAGCCATGGACATGGGTTGAAGTCATGGCGGAAAGTATTGGTCGTGTCAATGCCATGTTTCAACCTCCAACCCTTCGGACCCGAAATTCGCGGCCTCAACGGGCCTGTGGCCTGCCACTTGGTTGACAGGCCAAAGGCCTCACTTGGTTCACACCTGGTGAAGATCAGAGCTTGATCTCTGCTGCCATGCTGAAGGCGGGGTTTAAAACATCGGGTACCTCCAAAAGTAGGAAGGTGAAACATGCCAAAACTACCAGCTCAATGATGAACAAAGATTACTGTAAGACGATGTCAGATTGAGACCTTGAGTGTTTCACTTGCACGCATTTCACGGCTTCCTTGTCACAAGGCTCGTATCGCCGGTGCTTTGGGTGGCCGTGTAGCAGAGCAGCTTGTCTTCGGTGCCTCACAAGTCACCACCGGTGCTGGTGGCGACTTGCAACAGGTGGAACGAATGGCTCGGGCCATGGTGACCCAATTTGGTATGTCAGATCCTGGGATTTTTCAATGACTGGAGGTTGGTTGGGATGGATGGAAAAAGGTGTTTCTTTTTTAAGGATGGTGCATGGTTTTTTGAACCAGAAAACTATAGGGTCTTTTTAATAAAAATCACTTAAGTACATTTCGTTTTTATCCTAGAATTTCTGTGATTCACATCCTTCATCCTCGACATGTTTCTGGGATTTTCTGACAGAATGTGAGATTTTTCACTGAGGATGTAGGCTCCATTGCCATTGACGATGGCGGCTTTGGTGGGCCCAACTATTCAGAGGATTTGAATTCCAAGATCGACATCGCGATCAAGGATTGTTGATGCTGATATTTCATAGCTCAGATCTCATTTGATGGATTTGAATGGATTTGATTGGTGAGACTGGGATGTTGCTTGAATGCGGGAAATCGGTAGTAGAACCTTGAACCTGCAATAGATGCCAAGTGGTTCATGCGGTTCATGCAATCGTCAGGATATCTCTGATGAGTGCTTCTCGACTGCCTGGAATCTGCTGAACACACACAGAGATCCTTGGCAAGCCTTTCCCAGTGCTTCTGTGAAACAAGATACACCCCGGAAATTTAACATGGAACCTGAAAATCATGGTTTCCAAAAGGACTTTCCCTTTCCAGGGACTTATTTTCAGGTTCCATGTTAAATTTCCGGGGTGTACAAGCAAGACATACAAAGACACATCAAGTCCTTATTCTGAAATTAACATGAAATGTAGACCAAGTTCATGTTTGACCATGAATTTTCCCGCTTTCCCACCAGTTGTTGATACCACGTTCAACTACCCCTTGGGTTTGGACGAGAATCCAAGGATTGCTTGGATCGCGTAGCGGAGGAGCTGTGCGAATTTGAAACCATCTCAGGAGATCGCTTGAGAGAAATCATTGCACAGTACACCGAGGTGCCCGAAAAATTGGCCGTCGTATGAGGTCATAATAGGGTAGTCACCTAGAAAAAAATGTATCTTCCACCAGCAGTGCAGATTTCAGTGGCATTGCTGAAGGTTTCTACCTCAAAAGGAAAAAAAACACTAGGAACATGGCAGACAAACTGCTATGTCGCATGAGTTTAGAGCAATAATCTTTTGACCTTTTTGTATAGATTCACCAGCAACGCACAACACCACAGGGATGTATGATGCGTCTTGTTGGATTTTTATTTCTCAGCTGGGCTGTCATCTCAGTCCCCAAGCTACTCTTCCATTTTCGTGCAAGGTCAAGTCCACCAAGTGATTTCATCATCTCGCGCATTTGATGCCTTACTATCATAGGAAGCTCAACACCATATAACATCATACTCAGATACCAATTGTGGTCTTGATTCCTGTGTGCACCTCATTCTCGGGGCGCAATACCCACAAACTGTACAAAGCAATCATAGCGCCACTTCCAAATCCCAGCACAGCGACAAAATGAAGTCAAGACGAGGTGCACCAGGTATGCGTGGGAGATTGGGTTCGTTTTTTGTAGACTCATATACTTAGCATACGTAGTCTTATCATATTATAATTTTTTGGTCTTGTGGCTTGTGTTGGTTTTGCGTAGTGTTGCTCAGATATCGCTACAGCTAATTTACCCTCTTCAAAATTTCCCTTGTTGTGGCTTTAGCTCATAATATTCCTGTGAAATCAAATTTGATCTACAAATTTTGCTTCGGATTCACTGCTCTTGGAGTTGTTTTTTTTGGTTTGTTTCTCAATCCCTTGGGTTTCACCCATCATCAGCGTCATCGTTAATGAGTTCCTTCCCGTTCTAAGGCTCATTTCAAAGAAGGGTGAAGGCACCTTCTCAGAGGTGTTGAAGGCACAGATTTCAAAACACCATCCCTTGACTAGCATCTCACCTTTTTTTTGTTCACTTTTTTGGCCACGAGATTTCCAAGATTGGGAAGATTTTTATAGCAATGCTTGTAAGCAAATTGGGAAATGAAATTTGAAGTGGACCTTGTGATCCCTTAGATCTGCAGTTGTGGGAATCGGTGGCGATTCCAATTGGCGACATCTGGACAGGCCCAATCGATCAAATCAGGAAAACATGTTGCCATCAAATGTACCTTGGCTGATGGATCTTGTAAGCGGGGCTGGTATATGCATGGTACAAGTATCATATTTGGAGATATTTGGATGTCAATGAACTATGACCATGTCATGACCAGTCTAGAATTGGATCAATGCCTTGGAAAAGAAAGGAAGGAATCATACGCTCTCAGTGGTTCCGGTTGCTGACAAGACCACAGCTGGAGGCATGAAGAACCACTTTGACAGTATCGACCAGGTGAACAACCTCCGAGAAATTCAGGTTGGCAGTTGGTGGGCAAACGGCAACCACAGGGAGCTCACATATATAGATTGTGTCAACCCAAATCAAGGGCCCTGAGAAAACAAAAGCATTTGCATTCGTTTGACCCTGATCACATTGTCCTATTTGCAAAAATCACTACGATTTCTGGCAACAGCAAGTGGTAGCACCCACGCACAAGTCTTTGAAAGGAGACAGATTATATGTGCTGTATATAGATTTCTTTTCCCACTATATGAGATTAATCACGTTGAATCATTGGATATTTATCATCAGAGCAGATACACTATGTAAGGATCACTCTTGATCATACCATGCTTCACTCAGAAATCTTGATGTTCTAGGCGTTGCGCCGTTTGGCGGGGCATCCCAACATCATCAAACTGCACGAGGTGCAATTGGATGATTGTTGAAATTGGTGCTGAAGGAAGCGGGAAAACCATGTCGTGAAACAGTTTCGACCTCCATCAATCTAAGTGATTTTTGTCCAAGCCTTTGAGAAACTGCGGTAAGATAGACCTGTATGGCCGATGGCTCATGTTTTTTGTTTCAAAACCTAAAAAACACCTTGGAGACTCATTTGCAAGGGTACCGCAGCCTTATCATGGCTCAATCATGAAGTCACGCTCTATTCAGAACTATCCGAGACCGATTCAAAAACAGTGCCCTTGATGCATGTCACGATTTTTTCGTTTGAACGTGCGGAAGTCGATGTGTGATTCGCTTTTCCAATGGAGTGAGTTTTGCCAGGATGTCGAGAAAAACGTAGAAAGATCAATGGAGATTACATGAGATTACATTACATGTCTCAACATGTTCTCAAGACTTCCAACATCATTGTTGGAGGCGTTCGCTTGACACATTAAACCTGATTTGTATTTGTTCAAAGGTCATGAACTTTGACACAATCGTTGGATTGGCCATATCATCCTTGGTCTCTCGGCTCACTACTTTGAAGCCATGATTATATTTTGTAGGGCACTTGGCAGCCCTGTTGATGTTGTGTTTGTTATGTGGAAGAAACTTGAAGAAACCTAGCCTGTCTTCAAGGGCAGCAGGAGAGAGAGGGGGGTCAGAAGGTTCAATGCAAAACCTTGGTACCTTTGTTTTAGGGGTTGATTTTTTGTGGTTTCAAATAGGTGTTCTTTTCACACCCTGCTTAGCTACACCTTTAAGAGATAGGTCTATCACTTCACCAGAGAATCTCTTTGATTCGGATTCCGTTTGACGCCAATTAAACCCGCATCCTCTTTTATCATTTGTGACAAATGGATACAAATGGATTATTGAATTCATCCTTGTGGATGGCTAAAGTTTGATAAGTTTGTTCGATGAACGGTTGATTTTCATCAAAGAGACAATGGTAAAGGTCCTGATCAATCAGAATCAGATTTACTCAACATGACCGAGTCAAAGATTTCCTCATTTCGAGACTTTCCGATCCAACAAGTTGTCATTGAGGTGAGAGTCTCGGAAATTTTAAAATCGAAAAGCTCAGTTCGATTTGATTTTTACGGTTGAGTTGAGGATACCTCTTTGAATCTCTTGAATGGTTTTATACTGCACCTGGCAAGATCACATTATATAAATATATACTGATTAATATATTAAACATTGGTAAGCATCTTCATTTCAGAAATTCAGGAAAAAAATGCCAAGTTTGCTTAAATTTGTGGTGTAAAGTTCGCAGATACATCTTCAATCAGCCCCCGTTTGAAAGGTGCGATTCGTTTTGAAAAGCACCCAGGCAGTCACCTTGGCTTTGCAGAAGGTTGTGTCGAGACACAACAACCTACTGAATCTTGGCACAAAACAAATACATACCTGGGCCATCCTTTCGGGGTGCCAAATAGATGGGAGTTTGGGTGCCGTTTTTTTTTAGCAACCCCAAAAAGCATTTATAAACAACACCCATTCAAGGGTGCTGGTAACAACAGTTCTTGGATGTTCCAAAATCGTCTGGTGATTTTGGGGTAATGCCTGATCCCGAAGACCTCTACATAGACTTTCCTGAACATTTGAAAGCTCAAAAACGCTCATATCACATATCTTTCGTTTACAATCTCGAGATATCAATGTCAACCAGATCTGAAGCAAGTATTCAACTGAGAAAATTTGCGTTTTGGTGCAAAACTCTGATGGTTCTCAAACCAATAGATCATTGTTTGACAATGGGCCGTTCCATGGAACCCAGGGTCGTTCCAACTTCAAGGGATATTGGGCTTAGGATTTGTTTGGTGGCCATCGTTTGGTATTGGACCAGTGCTCTATGGGCAGCAGTGACGAAGGAGTGGCCGTTTTGAAGATTTAGAATTAGAGGTTCCCAAATCGAAGGTGGTTGCAACAAGGTGTGGTTTAGTATGGTTTAGTGCAGGATTTGCTGAAAACAGTTGAACCGGTTGCTCCAGAAGATATTCTTGGATTCGGCCAGGAGATCCATGTCGAACTAGAGCACGCAGTACTATATCCATCGACATCAATTTGGTTGACATTCGTTCCACAGGTGCAAGCACAATCAGAACAGAAAAATTAGTTCGAGCGTGTGGAAACTGCAACTCGACCACCGATTAATACCGATCACCCATCAACAAGCTTACTTGTATCGAATTGGTTGTGTATGGAAAGACTTGTAAAACCGAAACCCAGGGGTGGGTAATGATGAGACATTAGCAGTGATTTGGTATGACAAATGAGCCTGGTGGACACAGTTAGTCAACGTACTTGACTTCCGCTGCCTTCATTGACTTTTTCCGGAGCTTATATAATAGTCTATCACACTTTTATAAAGACGTGATGCTAGCAGCCTAGCAAAGGTTTTCACCATTGCAGGCTCTCAGCTATGTATTAGTGCAGATCTTTGCGCTTGTGGCGGGTGTGGATATTTGCGAAGGACCGATGTCATGCATATATATACAATCACACAGCTACTGGGTATTTGTTGTCTCAGATTTCACCAAGCAAATTCTACTATATATGTTTTGTCTTATTTCATCATGTTCCGTTGCTTCCCTGACAATCTGCCTCACAATGCAACAGGTGGATTCAACTATGATTCAATCATGTTCCATCCAACAGATGCGTGTTATGACATCCCGCTTGCGAGGAATGTCCATTCTTGGCACCTCTTGCATCCTTGCAGCATTGAGTTGTGCTCTTGTCGTTTGATCGGGGTTCCAAACAATGGATTTGAAGATGTCAGTTTATACTGCAAGTCGCGTTGTAGAACATCAGTGTGATATACTGTATTAATTGTATGAGTCAAAATGTTGAGAAACCAGAACAGCTAACCATCAATAAAGATAAACAAGGAATTGGTAGGGTTTCTTCTTTCTGGTGCTCCTGTCCTGGCCCGGCTGCATTAAACGATTCACAGCTGGTGCACTTCAGGTAGTGGCATTTGGCAGATGGCTGGCTCAGCGCCACTTGGTTTTATACATGCAAACATGCTTCGTAAATTTGATGGGAATGGAAGACAGTACATTACTGCTGAATGAATTGATCTGTGTTTTCTTTCAATGATTTATACAATCATGTGATCTATCCACAAAGATGTTTAACATATGTTAGCATTCTATCATGTGTGTTACTGGTGTAGTGTGTTGTTCCTTGTTTCTATTTCCATTACACACACTATGTCACTGATCGCCGAACTAATCAATGTGTCCATGATTTTTTTTAGTCACACAAGACATGTAGAATTTCAGAATATTCCAGGGTTACAGCACCATTTGTTTTGATGGATTCATGAGGGACTTGGGATGTTGTACCTCATTGAATGTTTGAGGCTTTGATTTGTAATCCATTTCATGTTCATCAAATATTGCAAGACAACACATTTTGATTGGTTCAATTTGGGCCTTTAACAAAAGCTGTTTGCACACAATAGCAATTGGCCAAGCAAACAATGCATTTCATTGATTTGCAACTGGCCAAAATAAAATCAAAGGGCAGAACATTTTAGATCATCTTAAGTTCCCCACATGGTCTTCGTGTACATTCTACAGATCTTTTGAGTTGATTCCTCACTGTCCTCACCGTTAAAACGACGTCGCTTCATCTGAGATTTCCAGGTATTTCTTTGGACAGCTCTTTACAGTGGCAGCTTTAGCCTTGGATGCCCCAAGTAGCTCGCAGACATGTCTTGGGCATGATGCTTGATGTAAAGCAAGCGGTTTTACCTATGACATGTTCATGAGATTTGTGACATTGGCATATGATGCAACTGCAAGAAGCACCTGACTACCGCTGCCTCCAAGGTATCGTTTTTGTGGTCAAGGCTATAGAACCTTTGAGTACTGCATTGCTGGCAATCCCTTTATTGAGCCAGACTTTCAATCTGAGGTTGCTTAGATCAGAGCTGCATGGGGTTGGCCAGTCCACGGTCCATGAAAACAGGGTGGTTGTGGAATTCGTTTGGCTGAATTCTGTGTCTTGACCCTCTCCAATGATCCTGCCGAGATCTATTGGGTAACTATTGGGCAGTGCATTTGGAACACTAGGCATTCCATTCTTGGGAAGATGCAGATAATCTTGTGAATGTGAGATGTGTCTCGAAGATCCGCCAAAAAGATCCTAAGCTTAATGTGGAATCTGGATCGTGTTTTTTCTGCATGATTGCTGATGTGCGGGAGTACGCATGGTTTATATGGCGCTACTGGTAGTATGTTGTTGTTGTTGTTGTTGTTGAGAAATGCAAGGGATCCAAGTTGAATTTTACACCTGGCATGCTGTGATTGGAGATCGTCAGGCTATTTCTGTCTATCCTTGTAGACGCTTGGCAGCAACACGCTGTTTTGTAACACTTGTGGTTTCATTCATTCGTTTTGGACATTTTCAAAAACTTGGATCAATTTTCAGAACAACTTTCAGCGCCTATATTTGCTCACTAAGTGGGTGTCGTCTGAGTACTGTATTTATTTGTAGGTGTTCCTGGGGAACTGCCAACAAAATTAGGGGGGGAGCTAAATGACAGACACCACAACGAGGCTTGCAGCGGCATCATGATTACTGCCATGGCAGCGCATGGTGGCTTCAATGGGTTACTCGGATATTTCAATGGGTCAACCGTTTTCGCTGGTCAAAACGGAAGATTTCAGAAATACCCTTTGGCTCAAAATTCGATAGCTTTTTCACACCTTAGGTACCCCAATTTTGAGCCATAGTGGCAATGAAAAAAAACACTCCGCCGAAACATCCAATCTCATGGAAGACTCTCACTCCTTTTACTCCTTTTGAGGTATTTGTTTTTGTTTAGACAACTGCTATTTTCAGGCATCAGAAGACCAACAAGACGTTTTGGTCGTAGCTCCAACAGTGATGCAATGATATGAAGTTGCTCCAAGAAGCAAGGTTTGAAAAGTAAAGGTGCTGCTTTGTGTTGCACCAAAACACACAAATCCAATCAAATCCATCTAAATTCAAGGAGGTTGGCGCTTAGGACCACCTGTTGGATGTGGGGCATCAGGACGGGTTGTTTCATGTTGGTTGGTTATTGTTTTCATACTGATTTTCGTGGGAAATCTTTCACAAGCTTCAACTTCACATGGTGGCATTCTTCACTCACGCTGGTATGCTTCTACTGCTACCAATATGAGCCAACCTGGTCTTAACATGTTTGAAAACAGTGTTTATTTTGAATCTTGTCAAGTTTCCCGACAATCAAGGATTCACTACAGTAGCGTATATTTGGCAATGGTGCTTGGAATGCTGGCAAACGTTGGTTTTTCTACTCGTGCTTGTGTGGCGAAACGTGCCACTCGTCGGGGATTTTTTGCGAAACGTTGGATCAACTCGTGGCGAATCATCAGTGATCAACTCATGGAGCAAAAACAAGGCCTTGGTCTTCGAAAGCAAAGATCCCTTGGAGGCAGAGATTGGTTTTAAGCATCCAAAAGTCATTGCTGTTTTGACTATCTTTTGAAAGCATTGTCACCCATCAGATTGATGGGTGACGTCACTGTCATCACCTGCAGGCTTATGGCAAACTAACAGTGGCGGCAACGCAGAGTGGTCTTGCCCCTTGGTGCTGGGAGGAATACGACCGGACGTGTTGTGTTTTTTTTGAAGCTGAAACATATTGTATACAGTATACATATTATTATTGAACTACAACTGTACGATGATATTATATATATTACATTACATAATACTTATTACTACGTATTTATGATCGAATCTAAGGCAATGTATTACAGTGTATGTACAACATGACAATGCTACAGCCATGACATAAAGCAATGCAATGCCATGCCGCATGAAATAACACAAGACATGATGACGCAGTATGATATATTATATACTGTAATTATATCGATTGAACATGTTTCAATGTGAATATAC
The DNA here is from genome assembly GCA_000507305.1 of Breviolum minutum Mf 1.05b.01. Lineage (NCBI taxonomy): Eukaryota > Dinophyceae > Suessiales > Symbiodiniaceae > Breviolum > Breviolum minutum. The sequence continues at coordinate 11,608 of DF240381.1, forward strand.
TCTGATTTGCTGTGCTTTGTCATTATGCTGTTCGAAAACTGTGCGTTTTTTGTACCATACTATGATATATGATATGCTATTTAGATTATGATATATTATGATATTATATATCATAGTATGATGTAGATATATATATATATGTATATGATATAGTTCTGCATGACATGACACAATATGTATGAACATGTCACCTTAAGATTCATGTTGCATCGTATTTATAATATTATATAGATACACAAGCTTCAGTAGAAAAAAGCAGTCGAAAGAGACGGTTGACCTTGATGGTTTCTTTTATCTTCGGTCCCTTTCCCAAAAAGTCTCGTTGAGAAGGGATTGAAGATGATTCTCTCGGTTTGCCCAGCATGTTTCGCCACCTTAAAAGGCGCTGTTTTCTCATGGAAAACCAGCTGTTTTTCATGGACAGTGAAACGCGGTGACCGAGCCATCAGAGGTCCTATTGGTTTTGTGGCTTTTTGCGGGTCACTCTTTCTTGGATGACAATGGGATGATGAGCTTTCTACAACACGTGCGCAGCAATCCTGGTGCCTGGTGTACTGCAACTACGGCTTTATCCACAATTTGTCACACCAACTTGGTGGATTGATGTTTCACAACATCGCAGTACTCGTAACACGTCCGACGATATTTTTTTATGACGTCTTCCCACTGATCCGATACGGATCCGAGGCATCTTTGACATATTTTCTGTACCAAGGGTCTTCCATTTTTCTGCTGTCACTTGGCCAATCCAAACTTGGCCAGTGCCTGTTCTCATAGGGTCAGGGTCTGGCACCGGCAATGGACTCAGGAACTGTTTCTTTGTTGAAACCCATGCCCTGCTTGTCGCTTTAAAGTATCTTGGCAGACATAGACTTCGAAAAAGGTCAGGGTTTGACGTTCTGTTGGGCTGTCTTAAATATCACCTCCCTTACTGTCTCAATAAACCAGAAATTCGATTGAACGTCCCTGCGAGTATTGACAGGCAGCATCGTCCCATCACAGAAAGTCTACAGATCAGCCTTCAATAGGGTCCGTTCCACTCGACTGTTGTACAATAACTGGGCGGTTCAAAAAAAAACACCCGGTCATGAGATACTTCGGGGGTAACTGGAAATTTGAATACACGGATTGAATGCATTCTATTTAAAGATTTCATATAAGGTTTCAGAAGACATAATATGTTGTTTAGTTTAGTGTTTTTGGTTGATTGCATACATTTCACACATGTTCATACTATCAAAACATAAGAACTTTTGGAACCTTTCTCGTCCCCGCAGGCACGTTTTTGTGGTGGTGCTTGCATCGATGCTTACGGGAGCTGCGGGGAACTCAAATTTGATGAAGGGAACCCAACCTTAACTTTCACGGACTCTGAACCAGCGTTTAGGCAGGACTATTGTTGAGACATATTGTCATATCATTTTGGTCATTTGATCACTCTTTCTGAAGTTATGCATATATCCACTGTGTCCATGACCCATTGGACCCTTTGATGATCCGAGCTTCGGCGAACTTGTGAGAGGTCTTGAATCCGCAGATGATCTTGGGCCTTCTCCTGGTCACGGGAGGTGTTTGCTGGTATCTTTCCAGTCTGGCTACTCAATGTGCTCTCAATGTACAGATATTGTCACAAAATCAAGATTATATTTCAATGATGATGAGACGGGCTCATCAAATCAGGCATGATGCTACATCAAAATATTAGCATTGAGCTATGAAATATTTCTACTAATGGACCGGGGGTTTCATGATTGCCACAACATTGCGACATGAGGTCCAGAAGCTCCGGCCTCTGAGAAGGTGCCAGAAACGATAGACTGGTGATGTGAATGTGACCAACAAGCAATGAATGCTGATATGACTTAAGTGATGTTTGAGGTGTCTTATAGAAAGGACGTCAAGGGTTTTTTGGCCTCATCTTTGAGGTTTTTGTCCTATATAATTTGTTTTGAAAATATCCTGGACACATTCTCAGCAACTGAAAGGAGGTATATTTCCCCCTTGGCCCCAAGGCAATGCCAGTCAAGTGGGTGATTTTTGCTGAGGAGCCACTATTGCCAACCAAAGCAGATGCAGTATCGGAACACACTGTCGGAGCTCCAGGGGCGTCACACTGTCGCCTGTGATGTTGAACAAACATTATAGCTATACTTACTAATAACCCAGTGTCAACCGTTTTGTTGGGACAAACGAAGTACAGGTAAGGTTTCCAATATAAGATGAATCCACATCAAAATGCTACAAATCAGCCCATTGCCACAACTATCAGCCGTATCATGAGGTATTGTGTTTGTCATACATGTTCGTGCCAAGCCCCAAAAACTTCCGTAGCCTCACATCGAAGGTGTCCTACTTGCTGGTTTCTGTGGTCACATCAGCAGGGATCCCCATCCTTTCATCACGCTTGCAATGTCTAGCCAACACGCATTTCTTTGATGTGATTATCAATGCATTGTTCGTTCTCGAAGCAGCACAACAAGTTTCATCGGTTCATGAACTGTTCTCATTTGATACATGTCGGTTGGTGGTTTTCCTGCTAGATGTGAAGCCCATGTTGTGTCGATGGCCAAGGTCGTTGTTTTGGGCACGGTGTTGCCACTCTGGCGCTTGTGATGGCAACATCAAGAGTAGAGATATAGAAAGATCCTGAAAAAAGTACTTTGATAGCATGGCATTCTTAGCCGCAATGCAGATGCAGAACCTTTCACCATAGGATTCACCAAAATGGGATGCAAGAACCAATCAAATGGGGATGATGGATCTTCCTATATTTTTCCATGAAGGATCCAGACAGATCCGGACAGGGGCCTGTGTGGCCTGTGTGGCCTGCGGATGTTGTAAGCTTGACCTTAAGGGTCAGTGACGCCAAGGAGCAGGAAAAAAAATCGAACATTGATAGAAATCTGGCTGCATCCCCCAAAAAACTGACATGACAATTTTGGGGTGAATCATGAAAGAACACACCGCCTTCCTTTGGTTTGGAAAGAATTTTGAGGTTCTGAGATGGAATCAATAGTTGATATCAGAAGAGGTCTAAGAAGTTGGTGTTTCATACAGGATCCCTGTTTTGGTTGGCAATGCTTTGCAATTCATTACCAACTGCATGATCAGACAGTGACTGGATTCAAAGTTTGACACTTGCAAGATGTGGAATACTGTAGATGCAGATCATTTGCAGTGTATGTATGTATTTGTTGATAATCTTGCTCCTTTCACCTTTGCCTTCACCAACATCAACAGCTGTGCAGGTGCTTTATGATGAGCCCACTGGACGACTTGCTTTGGTCTTCGAACTCATGGTGACAATCTCAGCATTTCTCAGAGTGTATCGACTCAAATCAGGGGCCTTCAACCATGGACGTCTTCCCGAAATGCTGAGGATATGAACCTCTATGAGGCGATCAAAGGGCGTAGACACTATCTACCTGAGCAAAAGGTTTGAAGCCTCAGATAATCATGTCATAAACTGTCACAATGGATAAGGGTCAGCATGTCCTGGTCACTCCACCCTACCGGCAATGGTAGTACCCTCCCTATGGAATTTGGGTGTACAAGATATAAGATTAGTGCTGCCGCTAAATTCAACGTCTAGCTTTTGATGGATCAATTTTTGAAGAAACACTAGTTGAAACTGAAAAATGTGGCATCTGCCTGCACCATAAGGAAATGAACTGTTGGAACCGCGCCAGCGTTTCATCAAGAAGTGCCTATCCAGGGCACAAATTTCAAGAACTTTCGGCGTACTAGTATTAGTACGTGCAGTAGTAGTAATAGTAGTAATAGTAGTCGTCGTCGTCGCCGTCGTGGTGGTGGTGGTGGTGAGGAGTAGGGGTTGGAGTTGGAGTAGCAGGAGCAGGAGCAGTAGGAGCAGTAGTAGAAGTAATAGTACCAGTTGGCAGCACGCTATGCGTTGGTGCGGGGTCATACAACGAGTGGGAAAGGGAGACCAGGAACGTGCAGGGTGCTTGCATGTAAGCTTCAAATCATAGAGCGGTATGTTATTGTAGTATACGAGTTGTTTATGTGGAGACTCGCGGACACCAGTTTTTCTACCTATGCAGAGTTTTGTTTTGGATGTGGTAGATGTGGTTCTATGAGTATTCAGTATAAGTGTCGCATGTGAATTGAAGGGTGCCTTCCAACCGGGCCACTGCGAGGTCAAACACTACACCTATGAGATGCTCAAGGCACATTCGTGATGCCATTCAGTGGTATTATGGCAGAGCTTTTCAAAGTACTAAAGAGATCTGGAGTTGCATCCGGTGAAGTAGAATGTATAATTTCTATATATTGCTTCGATATTTTCAACATAATTGAATATCTTGAAAGATTGCTATATATAATATGTATTATAATATGTATATATATATATATTATACTTACATATTATGATAAAATGTTTCTGTTTCCCTATCGCTTTTTTGGGCCAATTGAAGAATCAAAATCACGAGGCCTTGGACCACATGCACCGAAATGGCATTTTTCACCGTGATGTGAAGCCTTGGCCTCGGTTTCCAAGCATTGGAAACACTGATATGTTTGGATAATGATTGGGATAATGAGTTTGGATATGGATAATTTTCTGGATATGGATATGGACATGGATAAACATACATACAATATGAGAGGTTTTTCCAGTTCTACACGATGATTTCGATATGATTTTGGTGAGGCCGGAGAACCTTTTGCTGCTCGACGTGGGGAAGCCCGGCTGATTTTCGCCGAGACTGCTGGTGTCACCCGACTTGCAACGGACCCCGAAACGCAGGATGAGATCAAGCTAGCAGACCTTGGCAGTTGTCGTGGTATTTACTCGCGGCAGCCGTTTGGGCAGCCCAGGTCGTAGGACTGTGATACAATGTGTTTCTTGTGCTATGGCAAGTGGTGTGGAATGGTATTGGTATGATTGCACAACATGGTCAAAACATGCCAAAACCACTACTACCACACAGCAAGAAGTGATTATGGAGTGAGACTCAGAATTAGGGAAGGCTTTGTTCATAGAGACAAAACAATAGTTGGTTTGGCCTGTGCCAGCAGTTTTTGGAATAGGGATTTCAAAACGATTGCAAGAAGCAGCAGCATGAAGAATAAGTGGCCCAAAAAACGGCTAATATGGTATATGGACCACAATTTTGAGCAAAAGCCATCCAGCTGACCCCGAGGTTTACCGAATACATCTCAACTAGGCGGGTGCTTGTATGTTTGTTGGGGGCTAGATGAAGAATGGACTTGTCTTGGATGTATACGTATATATATATACACAGATATACTACATGTACGTATACATCATAAAATACTTAGTTGTGTTGTATATATATATATATACATATTTACAATATATATATATATATATATATATATGGTCACCCCCCTCCCAGACCCCCCGCCAAAGAATCTCATATGCCAATTGTTTGCTAAAAAAAATCCCTCACAATGCATCTCATCTGGAGAATATCCCCTCACAATGCATCTGATCTGCAAAGTATTTTCTCAACAAGCGCAGAACCAAATAGGAGAATTGCTGAACTGTTTTTGGGGTAGGGGTAGGGTTATGGAAATGAGGTTTGGGGCGGGATTTCATGTATCCCATTTTTTGGAGATAAAGCTATTTGATTCATACCCCTGGAATGCACTATAGAATGCCCTGCAGGGTACCATTTTATAGAGCATGTATTTCCCAGATTCTGGAAATTTATTTGGTGAAATCCGTGGAGAGGATGTCTGGGCACTTTGTAGTGGTAGGTGGTTTTCATTTTATAGATCCTGTTGTATGCAAGAGCAGGCTCTGTGCTAGGAACTTCAGGTATTTTATAGTGAGCTATGTGTTTTGATATTGGTGATATGTTTTAGGATGTTTTAGGATGGCAGATCATTTTATAGAGATTGATGGTGTTTCTGAATTTTAAACACTGCCGACTATTAACATGGATTTGGTTGCCGTGTGAATTCTTGATAATTCAACATCATTTGGATAGAATGCCATTGTGTAGTTGAAATAATGAATGGTGTTTTATGATAATCCTGCTTAGTGTGAGGATGCAACGGTAGCATGGCTATTTTATACATAGTAGGTGTATTGGCCATTCCATAGTGAAACAACGTGTGTATTTCATTTTAGAGAGGCCTTATCTTCTACATAATGAAAGGTTAAGGATCATGCCCTGCCGACGTGATCTGGTTGGTGGTTTCAACCCACTTGAAAAATTGGGAATCTTCCCCAACTAGGGGTGAAATGTTTGAAACCACCACCTAGTGATGGCTTGAAGTCACTTGAATCTGAAACAGTCATGTCAATCCGTCATGTCATGTGGGATGGCAGGGGCTCAAATTCATGAAGAAATTGGCAAATTGGCAAATTCAAATTCAAAATTGCGTAAATGGCAAATTTTCCAAGTTTAAGATAATCAAGATGTCTGCAGAAGAGAACAGTTTTTTCAATCGCTACATCACTTTTCCACATCCTCCAATTGATTATGATGGACCCTCGGATGGACAAATACGGCGCCATTCGCATTTGCAAAGCATCGTCGTTGGCAGTAGCTTGGGCATGGTTTAGTCCTTTACTATTTTCTTACTTGCGTCGTTTTTAGCGTGTTTTTTGAACAGTGGACACGGAATCCTTGACATGATTGACAAGTTTTCTGTGAACTCAGGCCCCTTCTCCATATCCGAAGGTTCTTCGACCAGAGCCTGCCAAAAGCTGGCAAAAGAACTGGTGTCTTGGCAGACAATGGAAAGAGGTAATCTTGCGCCAGCCAAACATCAGGGGGATTTTATTTCTATAGAATTTTTGGCTATTTATTGGGAAACAGGAGAGCAACATTTAATTGAGAAGTGCAAAATTGCATGGTTGTTGAAGGTATAAAGGGGATTATACGACCCAGTTATAGAGGGATTTTAAGAAGCCAAGATAAGGATCGTTATTTACAGTTAGGGTACTGGAAAGTAAAAGGGGTCTATTTGATTCGATACATATGTGTATGAAGGATCCTTAAAGGTTCATTTGGGTAAAGAATTAATGTTAGAGGAAACCCTTTAATTGAAAAGCCATGAAAGAAGGATCAAAAAAACACCAGCCAGTATAATATCACTAGATGGTGGCAACTCGAATATTTATAATTTTCTACCCGATCCGTGGGTTTTCGCGATCCAATTTGACTGGCTTAATTTTGGCGGAGTTTTTTTTTGATCCGAGCTTATGAGTTTGTCAAAACGGTGGGATGGAAACGGATAAAAGAAATTCCGCGACATCCGCGATGACTTCCGGCCCTGTTTGAACGTGGAAACATGAAGGAGCAGGAAAGAAACAACAACAGAAGCATGCAACGATCCACACAACACTCACAACGTCAGGAGCCAATGTCGAACAAAAGGTGCTGAAAGTGCTTGCATGATTCTTTATTCGCTGAAGACCATTTTATAGAGGTTGTAATGGGGGAGAAATGAATTGAATAGTTATTTGTTATTCAGAAACCCTTTTTTGAATGGGCACCTTCATTGTAAAGAGATTGTTGAGAGGTGGTCAATTTGTTCTTTTTTTAAACATGCCCTCAGGGGCCGACCGCCAGCCGGTCCCGTTCCCGGGTGTCGGGCGCAGAGAGAGACCGTTGCGACACAGAGGACGGGGTCCACCATAAGCATCGTGCATGGCCACACACGGGGGGCGTGTGAAATTCGAACCCACCCAAATCCCGGGGAGAATGTCACATAATGATGAATTTGGTTTTGATTACAAAAAGAGGGTGTGTTAGAGATGCGATTTTTTTCCGTGTTGGACGTAATTAATTATGTATGTCATACAAAGGGGGCATGTGAAATTCGAACCAACCCAAACCCCGGGGAGAATTTCACATGATGATGAAACTGCTTATGAGTAATACCCAGGGTGTCCGAACTTATTTAGGGTTGTTTCAAGTCATTATGGCAAACGGTGCAGGAAGAGATGGAGGAGGAAGACTTGTTGGGGTCTGGAGGAGGGTAGGTTTCAAACAGAAAGTGAACTTTCGCGCTGTTGAAATCGAGTTCCGGAGCGATTGGAGCCCCTACGCGTGGCTTGAGGTTCCTGGCCGCTTTCAGCGGACCGGATGGTGCTGCGACGGTAGGGGGTACTTGAAGATGCCAAAGGAAGGTTGGTATATACGCCAATATTTTAGTATACGGTAGGGTGTATACTAAGGGTATTGGTATAAATTAGGGGGTACTTGGGTATATACGGGGGTACTTGGGTATATATCAGTATACGGTAGGCTGACATTAGAAATATTTAATATATACTACACAGTATATATTTGTAGAGTAGAATGTACACTAATATGTATACAGTATATATACATATTTTATTAGTATATGATATACATACTTCCAACCGCGGATTCAACGTACCTTCCCATCTTGGCCCTGGCCTTTTTTCGCCGAAAAACACCGAGGTCTGTCGGACCGTCCCCACATGGGGGCGGGGACCAATGGGACCAATGGGACCATGCCATTTAGTGCCTCGGTCAAAAGAGCCAAAAGATTTCACCGATTTCACCTCGCACACCTGGCATCCCGGCGCTCCAAATTGAGCAATGGAATAAAGGACCCCAACAAATTGTTTAGGGTATATTTGAAGGATCAACCTATTTCGCCCATTTGGAAAATGGGAAGATCACCCGATCCTTAGGGGACGAAAAAATATTCACCATGGTTATTAAGACCACCTGCTAAATGGGATGATCCTCCAAGTATTTGGTTGGGGATGAGACCACGGGGCCCAGTTATTTGGGGATTCTTATTTTAATCAGCCATGAAATTTTTGGATCCCGTCATTATTCCCAACCAAAAAAAAAAATTCCTGGATTGGGGGTTGGGATCATCACCAAAAATTTTACACCTTGGAAACAAATTAACGGCGTGGCGTTTGACACCTCAAAAATATGGAGGTTTGGGTGGTTCAGATGATTTTCCGGATTTCGATTTTTCAGTAATTTCATTTTCACGCGTGTGCGACCCAGGTGATTCAATTCGTGACCTTTTTGGGAGAATGAGTTTACGTGACCCGTTGTTTCAGTGACGTTTGGGGATAAAAGGTCATCGCTCGAATCACCTGGACTGAAGTTGTTTTTTTCAATTACCCTCCCTGAAACTAAGACAATGGCACCTGAAAATTGCTGGTTGGAAGATGATTGAGGGGTTTTCGCTGTTAGTTTCAGGGAGTATATTTGTTTGATGATCTCGAATCTTGTAAGTTTGATGACGAGTGGGGAGTCTCCGCAACTACGTAAATGATCCAAAAAACGTTGCGTTTTCTCGCAATGAATGGATAACATAAACGTTGGAACGGGTTGTTTCAAGTTATAAAATATCCTTCTCCTGAAGGAATGTTTATATATAATATACCTATAGAACCCAACTGACAAACCTGTATTCTAGGTCACCGGAAAAAACCCTCCAAAACGCCAGGGCCGAACTTAACAACCAATCAAAACAAGGGGCCCCATTTATATGTATGGTATGCTTAACCATTGTACAAAGTCGTTTGTTTTCAACTAGGTGCCATTTTGCCATTTTAAAGGACCCCAAAAACAGCCCTAGTATTACAGGTTCATTCACTCTTTCATTGGGAGGCTCCGAGGATTCTCAATGGTTTGCTAAGATCGTTGTAAATGGATGGAAATATAACTGCTAGGGCCGTAGGGTGAAATGATGGAGAAGTCATCAACCTTCCATTTGGGTAACCAAGTTTTTTTTGGTGCTACCTATATATGTCCCTCCATTCCAGATCCAACTATAGTATATATAGATATCTACATTTTCAAACCATACAAAATCAAACCAACCATTTCAAGAAACGTTACATATACTTGCTGGGTGCTCCTCCCATAGATATTACCGTCAATGACGATGGGGCCGTTTCGGGTTTTTGGTCCATGGAAACATCCTCCCGAGGTCCAGCGCCCGGATGTCGTTTGATCAAGCCTCGAGGTGGGGGATGTGAGTAGTTGGGGAACAGGAGGAGGACCTTCCGTGAACCACGGGGTGTAAACCACTGTTTTTAGTGGCCCGGGAAGGCCTTGAAAAGTGTTTTTTGGTCCCCGGAAGAAAATGAAGGATTTTTTGTTCCTGAGATTTTCAATGGTTGGAAGATGTATATAGTCCATGTTGAAAGATAGTCCGGGAGACATGTGTTAGTTTTCCGGGGGGGTGTAACATTTTTGGGGAGGTTGATTTGTTCTTTTTTTGGTAGACCATAGTGATGTTTGGTCATCTCATCTTGCAGAACAAACATGTTAAGTTAATTTTGATCTTCCTACTTGTTCGATGATCCAGCGCACAGTGTTGCAAACATGGTGACTAAACAATATGTTTCAACGGTTTTCAATGGGGTCTTGACATTACCACAACCAGAATGCCATGGTGAGAAAGATCACGTTCAATAACTTTATCAATTCTACCATATTTGTTTAACTCGATCTATACAAACTTGACATTTTGGCATGAACACATACATGTGATACCCCAGTACAATCATTGAAAACAACCAGCACACCGTGCGCATCCAGCGAAACAACTTGATTCCCGTGACATCACGCCACGGCAAGGTATTGAGAGCAGCGGTGCTGTTCGGGATCTTAAAATGTCACGGACCGAAACCGATGATTTGATGGAAGAAATCTTGCATCAAGGAAGTACAAAAACTTCATAGATGATTTCATAAAACAAATAGCTACGAACTGCTTAGCTGGATTTCGGCGTTATCAGCACAAGCTGTCCTTTCCTCTATTTTTTTGAGGGGGGTTGTCTTAACATTGCCGTCATAGAGGTGCTTGAAATGATGTTTTGTTTCAAAGGAATTAAGCAGAACCCTCGGCTGTAACCCCTTAGGGGAAATCACCGCCAATTGATGCTTAGATGGTGGTAGATAATGGTTAAACCCATACTATTGTTAAGCGGTTACTCCCAGGGGTTCTAGGGTAATGCCAATCATTGTTTCTTCCTTCTTTTGTGTGATGATTACTCTCAACAGCTCGTCCCTGAAAATTGATGGAAGATGATTAAAAGGCTTCCTTTTCGGAGGGCCTATTTTCAAATGTTATGGATTTATGGTGTGTTTTTTTGACAAAACCTGAATTGATTAACAAAAATCCACCTGGGATCAATCTGAAAATTGAAAACCTTCTAATCTTTTACATCGAAACACTTCTCTGAAAGGGTAACATGATAGTGTATATTATATACCATGTAAACATATGTGTTGAAAGTTCGTAACTTTTTGGGGGGAACGGTGGGATTGGTGGTTTCCTCTTGATACCCTCTTTGAAGTTGAGCGTATCATGAGTGGTGCAGGATGTTGTCAAAAAGAATCCCATCACAGCAAAAGGATGACAAAAAACGATAGAATGGGGAGCTACATGATGTAGAATTGAAATTGGGTCATTCTCTCATTAACAATTTACATTAAATTTTAGATTGATGTATATACAATCAGTCGCACGTATATAAATTGATTGAAGTACAATGTCAAATGATTTCTCCATCAATGAAGTATGGGGTTGGAAGATTATCAACAAGTGATTCAGAAAACGATACTACCAATCCCAAACCAATCCCAAAAAGCCATACCTTCACATGAACTGAAAAACCATGGAAAGAATCAGCCGTGGAACTTGTGACATGCCCAGCAGCTGCTATTTATTTTTGAGGCCAGCGAGAAACATCCTGAGGTCACCATTGTTTGATTGGATGAGTTGGGGTCCGTTTTTTTTTGTGTGTTGTTTGGTCTAATTCTGTGGGGTCGTGTTTCCTGCAAACAACCAATCACTCGAGATATGGAGAAAAAATTGAATGTTTTTAAACCCCCTGAAAACTAACCTGCACCAGTTGAGGTTGGTTGGTAGTTGAAAAATCCCATTATTTTTGGGTCGGGTTTTATGAAGATCCAAGGTGCTTGGCCTTTGGGATTTTTCTTTCTGAAGCGATACGGATACGGCGGCTTTCCGGGAAATGATAAGAATTCCTCCCGGCCCATTTTCAAAGGTGACCGAAATTCCGTGATGTTTTTTTTCGTGGTTTTTGGGTCATGAATTGATGGTACTCGTATTTCTTTAGGGTTTTGATACATCGTTTTGTGAGTGGATGACCCAGGTGATGCCCAGATTTTGAATGATTTTGATACATTCAGGATTCCTCCATTTTCGGTACCCGAATCTTTTTGCCAGGCCTTATCTCCCCAGTGTCTTCAGTCACATGGTCCGGGCCTTTTTAAAGTGGTTTTGGTCAAAAAAGATGTCGTTTGTTTGTAGTTTCAAAATAAAGGATCCTAATTTCATAGTATCGATTGGGAATCTAGGTGGTGGTTTCATATATTCTTTATTGTCACCTCTACTTGGGGAAGATTCCCAGTTTGACTTTTTTGAATTATAGGTTGCTGTATATACTACTCAAAACAAGGTCGTTTGCTATGTTGACCTTCTCTGGTTGTTAAATCACAAATCATGATTGGTGCAATGGAACTCAACTTCTTACGGTCTACACCAAGATTTGAAGGGTTTATTTAAAGTTTTGAAATCTATTTTTGGGACCTAGACGAAGTTTTCAAAAAAAGTGGGTGCAACGGAAACCCAAAAAAATCCAGGTGGTGGTGGTGGTGGTCGAATGGTTGTTTTTAGATTTTTTCATCGACAGCCTGCTGCATCCGACAGCTCAGTGGGGGAAGGTTTTGATCCATATAACCACAGCGGTCATTAGAAATACCAGTTTTGGGGAAATCAAACAACGCAAATAGTACGGAAGTGTATTGTTTGGGTTGGTACTCTATATATTATGTATATATATATATGACGTCTGTTTGATGAGGCTTTTTTGTTAAAAGACGGGCGCCCTCTCGCAAAATGAACGAATACGTCCCGTGAAAAGGGACCATGAATCAAAAGGAAGCCGTATCATCTTCCGACCTTCATCTTTTTCGAGGACATGTTAGTTTTCAGGGGTCTATTTTGTTCAAGACTAAACCCATCATGTTGGATGAAAAATCCATTTGAAAAAACTTACGCCTGTCGAACTGGGAATTCTTCCCACAAGAGGTGAACAAAAATCAATTGAAACCACCGCCCAGGACCTAGATAGATGTAGATGAAATACATTGACCCATTTTGTCATTTTGTTGGTGCACTCAAATCTTATCACTTTTAAAACGGTTCGATAAATCGTTGCTGTAGCTTAAACAGCTTGATTGAATGACCAGGGATTCATCGTGATTCGTTGGTGGTTCGTTGGCTTGTTACAAAATGTTGGTCCGATTTGTTTTGGACAATTTTTTGGGAAAGACACATCTTTGGCTGAAGTTGGCATATTTCAGTACCTTTCCGTTGTTGTTGTTGTTGTTGTTGTTGTTGTTGTTGTTGTTGTTGTTGTTGTTGTTGTTGTTGTTGTTGTTGTTGTTGTTGTTGTTGTTGTTGTTGTTGTTGTTGTTGTTGTTGTTGTTGTTTGTACATGGTTGGTCCCACCGTTTTTGGAACATCAATTCATTTTTGGGATCATATTCCTAGAAATCATTTCGCAGCTTCCAACGTGGATTAGTGTTGCGCTGATGTTGGCTTACTTCCAGCATTGTGCTTATAAAGTCTGGATCAAACTTCAACAAAGTTAAGAAGACAAAGATAAAAAAACTTTCGTTCTAAAGACCAAATTGTGCACCTATAATTATTTACTATTGTGTTTTTTGGGGGGTTCCAAATCAACGATAAACCGACGTGGTTCCACCTTTCCGCCATGGAGCATCTTCCAACGTCGGCACCTTTCGCCTTGCGGCGCGTCAGTGTTGAGGTGTGGGGCTGGCGTGGTTGAATCATCAGATTTCACTAGAAATAGCTGTCCAGGACACCCCCGAAGATTACGTTCCCTGGGAACTCACATGTGGATGTTTCCAAAAATAGGGGTACCCCAAAATGGATGGTTTATAATGGAAAAACAACTGTTAAAATGGATGATTTGGGGGTACCCCTATTTTTGGAAACACCCATATCCCTTTCAAAGGCAATTTTGAAGATGATTTTCCTATTCCCATGGTTGGATATGTGATAATGTGATCCTTCCCTAGCATTGTAACATAGAACCTGAAAGGTCTGGTGGTTTGGAAGATGATTTTGGGAGAAACATATTTTCCATTTGAATCTTCCAGTGTGCAGTAGAGTTAGTACACATACAATCCACATATGGTATATGTACCTAGTTTTTGTTTGATTTTTATTATCAGTCGCATGGATCCTATGGGGTAGACATGAAATTCACCATGTAGTTTTAGGGTCAAATTGGGAGAGTTCACTGAGCTTAAAAGACTTTGCGTACTTGCACAGCACGAATCTTTACGATGCTTTCTGGCTATCTAATCAAATCTTTACAATCATAGATTAGTTGACACTGTATTTAGTATTGATACATATTTGATACAGTATCTTATCTTACAAATCTTACGATCATTTTGTCTATATCAATCCATAGCATGTACATTGGCACTACAGTACGGGAATTGCCATGTTGAATGAGTTCAATGAAGATGTTCTGACAAGTCGATAGACCACATACCATACCCGTTGAATATGACACAAAACACATTCGAATGTCGACATCGAAGTGTTTTCCCATAGGATCCATGGCTGCCTGGTAGAATGGTTGATTTTTTTGTGTTTTTTTTTCATGTAGGTAAAATATACCAGGCCAGGCAACCATGGATCCTAATGGGTTTCATGTGAATCGATCCAACTGCCTTGGGGGCACTGCACCCCCCAAGGCAGGTATGCCAACCCGCCAACCCCCCATCATCAGAAGGGACGCGAACGGCCTCAATTTTCATGCCTTAAATAACTTATGAATTAAGAGATGGGTTGGGTGGTTAAGTTAAGCTTTTCCCTGAAAACAAGGCGATTTTTGGCGAGGTTTTTTTTTGGGGGGAAGTTTCCACGTGGCAGAAAGGGGGTTTCCACCTTGGCCCCTTCAGATTTTTCCCTCGAAGAATTTTTCAAAGCTACCTGAAACTCCACGGCACCAGGTGCCACTGACAGTGGGACTGGAAAGAAAACCTGAAACATCGGCGAGTTTGAAATTCGGATCATCTCTTCCAAAGGTATCTGAAGTTTGGACAATTTTGGACGTGGGTTTGGATGGTCCGTTGGGATTTTTTTTTGAGATTTTTTGAGGTACATCCCACAATCGTCCAACATAAATTTAGGGAGGATATCCTGTTGTTTTGCCATTTGGGTTGTTTTGTGATTTGGAGATATTTGGAGGGGATCCTGCGTAAATTTAGAGACTGCTTTAGATGAAATGCTGCGCCTTGAATCTCGAATAGAAGATGTAATATATGTGCATGTGGATGATGTATATTTATACTTGGCTCAAGAATTTGTTATACATGTAGTATCAGGCTATACACATCACAATCTCTATACTAACACCGTACTATTTATCAACAATTTTGCATACAAAGCAAGCTCTTCGACCTACTTGGGGAGTACTATTGGTTGGGTTCTACCCCCCCCCGGCCAGGATGCCACCAATTGCTACTGGAATCCTGGATGGTGGGGGGGGGTTAGATCCAACTTCTACCCCGGAATCTTTGGGTATCAACGGAAAATCTCAGCGGAATCCACAGTTTCAACCAACCGACCGAACTTTCAGCAGACGGGTGGTGTTTGTTTGTTTCTAGTGGCAAAAGATATACCCTCCTAAAGTTTAACATGGAACCTGAAATATGGCATCCTGGAATAGGAGATTCCGAACTTGGAAACCATCATTTTTAGATTCCATGTTAAACTTGGGGAGGGTATTGTGTATTTGATTGTGACTTCCAGGAATCCCGGAAATCCCAATAAACCTGCATTCGCCACTAAAATCCTGGATCCAAACTATTGCTGGCTGGTGGCAACTCAAACATTTTTGGGGAAGTTTCACCCCGAACCCTGGGAGAAGATGATCCAATTTGACGTACGCATATTTTTCAATTAGGGTTGGTTCACCACCAAACTACCTGGACCTTGTTTGTGTCCTCTATTTTGGTGCTTGAACGTTCCAAAACAAGGTCTTTTAGCAATCAAAACAAGGGTCATTTGGGTTCTACCCTTGGACCCCAAAACCATGAAAAATGAAGTTTTTAAACCCCCCAATATATAGGTTATATCCCCTAAAAATGAAGGTTTTGAGTTCCCATGGTAGATTGTGTATTTAGTGTATTTCTCCCCATTTTTTGTTTCACCACAAACCAAGCAACAAGAGCTGAGGCAAGCATCCTCGTCCTGAGCTTTTTTGCCGCCGCCCTTCACCGTGTCCCGCAGCGCCGCAAAACCACCACGGCGCGACGGCAGCAGCTATCGTCGACCCCGACGACGAAGCCATTGAATCCAAGTCAACAGGAGGCATGGAAGCGTGGAAGTCGTGGAAGTGACATTTCCCAGGTAGTGAAGGGTTTTTGGAGGTACTATGCCCTAGGGATCCTGGCTCACCGAAACTGAGAATGGTTTCATGGAACCTAAATACCTTTCGTTTCGGAGGTGATTATACACCCCAATCATCATCTGACAAGGTGATTGGATCCTTAGGGATGGGTATTGGTTGGTATTTGTAAGAAGTACATTACCACTACTACATTGTTCCCATTTGTTCAGTGCTATTTTGGCAGTTTGTTGAGTGGAAAGAACAAGAAGGAGAAGACTTTTTTAGAGGGAGGAAAATCAACACGAGCAGAAACATACTGTATGATTATTGTGATGACGATGATGAAGATGAAGACGTCAATCTT
The DNA here is from genome assembly GCA_000507305.1 of Breviolum minutum Mf 1.05b.01. NCBI lineage: Eukaryota > Dinophyceae > Suessiales > Symbiodiniaceae > Breviolum > Breviolum minutum. Next base: position 28,382 of record DF240381.1, read on the forward strand.
TTATCATTTTCATGGATATGTACGATGCTGTTTGTAGGATTGGTTGATCCCTAACATGGAGGTACTCGTTCATGCAAACGTTTTTTTGACATCCTGTAGTCTACCGTGGGGTCTACCGGATGAATTGTTTCTTAAATAGGAACTTTCCCAATTAAACAGGTAGGAGTCTTCATCACACCCCGCGGTTGCTATGATCATACTGTAGGACTGCTGTGAAACTTTCTTTACAAAAAATCCGGAAAACAAAACAGGATTCACCTAATTTTTACCCCCCAGAAAACTAGCACGACAATAGAAAATCACCATATTCAATAGGAAATACATCTTCGAATGATTGATTATCCATTGTCTGCTTGATCCTACTCTTGCTTTAGACGCTTGAAATCATGCACTACTATGCACTACTTGGGATGTATTAACCACACTCCTTGGGACAAAAAAAGCAGTTCTTTTAGAATAAGATCATGGGAACCTAAGGGCATCCCCCCAACGCCACCCCCTCCAAGAAATAGCCGGCCTTATTAACGGACTATTACAGTAGCCATTGGTATCCATTGGTTTCCCTTTAGGCCGGCTATTAGGGCCGGCTATTTCTTGGAGAGGGTGGCATTGGGAGGGCGTCCCCTTAGGTTCCCATGATAATAATTGAAACATCAAGCCTCAGCACTGGGGTGCACTAGACGAAGATTGATTCATTTGGGGATAACTTTTTTTTGAGCAATATGAGCAGTAAAGAAATCCCTTAAAATCCCTTAAGGTTGTTTAGGTATGTTTAGGTTTATACGGGTGCTTTTTGTATGTTTATATACAGGGAATGAACTGGCAACACCATGGATTGGAACAAGCCACAACTAGGTGGTGGTTTGACATATTTTGTATTTTCACCCCTACTTGGGGAAGATTCCCATTTTGACAAATATTTTTCAAAGGGGTGGTTCAACCACCAACCAGATAAGATCATAAGCTTCCCGTCATAGGAAATCTCATGGGTCATGTTACGCAGCCGAGTTTTGAACACTGCACATATCAACTGGTGCGCTTTTGTATTTTTTTCTTGCCATCAACCTGGATCCGGATATGATGAAAGATATGGATGTTTCCAAAAATAGGGGTGGGCCCCCAAAATGGATGGTGAAAATAATGGAAACCCCTATTAGAATGGATGATTTGGGGGGAAAACCCACTATTTTTGGAAACACCCATATGATGAGATGAACGAATCCAGCACACCCTTGGAAAGAGAATCAAAATAAATCAAAGGTTCCCACCCTCAGAACTGATGCCCTTTACAAACAAAAAATCATGAACATCAAAAACATACGAAAGTCTCATTTTTTTATTCAAATTTCCAATGGTTAGTTGCTACCCTGTTTATTTCATATCTTTTTAACAAGGACATGTGGCCGCCTTCACCTCCAGTGATCCCCCGAATTTTATGGGATTTTTTGCCGGTTTTTTCTCGGTCAGGCGGTATATGCTGAGTTGAAGGGACACAAACTGATCATAGCAGGTGCTGGAAGTCACTTGACCGAAAATTGATGTGGAGATGTTACCATTTCGGTGAAGCTTTTTAAAGTATCTATTACACATAATAGGCATACTGTTGATGGAAGAAATCCTGCACCAGTTGATGTATATACTAGATATTCCAGTATTTATAAGGGTTTTATACATCCAAACGGTGGTTGGCCTTGGGATTTCTGAACCATCAGCAGTATCATACGACTACACTCCGGTAAACTACATAGCAATGGAAAATGGACCCTTTGAAGATGTACTTCCTATTGAAAATGGTGATTTTCCATTGCTATGTTAGTCTAGTAGAAAGTATATAATAACAAACTCACTTGGCGACTGAAAAACTTTGAACTGCGAAGATGGTTTCCAAAGGAAAAAGGTGAAAAATAGCCAGGTTGGAAATCCATGAATCAACTTATGCAGATTTCACGTGTTGTTCGAACCAGGAACCGTGGGATTTCCATGGGGATTTCCATGGGGATTTATCCAACGTTGTCTTTTTTTTTGGTCGGAGAAACACATTTATCCAAAGTTGGAATGATTGGGCTTTTGGTTCCTGTAAGTGGTGGTGTTTTTTCCTATTTTTGATTTTCAAATTTTCACCCCTAGCTGGGGAAAGGATCCAATTTGGCAGATATTTTTACAGATGGGTTGAAAACAACCTCCTAATTCTTGTTTTGTTGAACTTTGTGCGCAAAAATTGTAGCAGCAACAGACTCACGGCTTGAGGTGGTAAGACCACTGTGCTAGCTCAGCGCCTGGTAGTGCTATTGCAGGACTTGGGGGACAAACGGAAATCAATTAAACACCTGAGCAATAAAAAACCTTCGTTGTTTAGGGTCATATAGGGGATTATACTACCCGGTTATGTTGGGGATTATAATACTGTAAGACATCATAAGGATTCCTATTAAAACACCAGGATGACTCATGGAAAGTAAGGCAGGTTTTTTTCGTGGCTCACCTGGCATTGTTGTGATGGCGATTTAGCCACCCATTCGAAAAATATGATCATTTCCCCAAGTAAGTAGGGGTGAAAAAAACATCTTCGAAACCACCAGCTAGATTAAGTTTCTGGAAGTACCTTGTAGGGATCTATCAAAAATCAGAAAAAACAACAAGCATTTTATCGCTGGAATGAACATGGAATGATACTAACAACATCTTGCCTGGAATGACAGCAAAACCCCCATGTTTTTTCCTCATCAGGAGATTTTGAAACACAATGGATCCCATAGGATCCATGGGAATGGTATATTTACCTACATGAATGGTTGATTTTTATGGCAATCGTAGGCAAGTATACCATAGATGGATGCTATGGGTTATTGAATCATCTCTTTTGTTTTGAATTGAATCATGTCAAGTTGCTGAATTAGATTCGATCTGCTCTTGTTCGATTCGTTCCATTCTTCCGTCAAACTCAAAACATCATTTTTATTCATGTTTGGGGTTCTAGCCGTTATCTTTCGGGTGTGTGTAAACATATCATCCCAACAAAGACATTAGTGACGTGGTTGATAAAATGGTGCATAAAGCACTGATGACTTTGATCCATCTTCCATGATTATGGGAGGAAGGGTTAGTTTCTTTTGTTTGCTTATAGTTAATGGTCAAAAATCAAATAGCCTTACCCTCCCTGAAACTAACATAGCCCCTAAAAATGATGGTTTCCGATAGGAATCTCCTTTTCCACGGGTCTATTTTTAGGTGCGAACTGTTACTTTCAGGGAGGGTATTTTTGGTTCAGGCAGTACCTCCATTTTAGGTACCTTTCGAAACGACGTTGGTGAATTTGTGGATGCACAAAATTGCGAATCAAACCGTCGGGACCCATGGGATTCGAATCACCAGAATTCACCACCATTTTTTTTCAGCATCAAATCCATGCAAAGCGAGCCAAGGCGTGGTTACGCCCTGGAATTTCATCCGAATCGATTCACCCATCATGGTTTGAGCCAGGCTCAACAAAATAGATTTTTGCCTTAGAATTTGCACTACAAAATCTATGGGTTTTCAGGGGTGGTCTTATGTTTTTTTTCCAATCAACAGGGAACCTAGGTAATAATTTTCCATTTGCAAAGGAACTTAATCTTCCAAACCTCCATAATTGTGTTCCAGCCGTTAATTTTCCACAATGTTACACCCCCTGAAACTAACAGTTCGCACCTGAAAGATGGGTGGTTGGAATACCTTTGTTTCCTTTTCAGGCCCGGTAACTTTTCATGTTAAACTTCGGGAGGGTATCCACACCCCCGAAGATTAACATAGAACCTGGAAATGATGGTTTGGAGATGATTTTCCTCAAAACAGGGGTGCATTCTCAGGTTCCAGCCGTTAGTCTTCCGAGGTGTATCACTTTGTTCAGAAAACAGTTTTTGTTCCATTTTGTTTTTTGAAAAAAACCCATGATTCAACTGGACCTTTCAGTGACAGTGACCCTGGAGGATGCTGATGAAAAAAACATCTGTTTTTTGATGTTTCTTGTTTAGTGTATATAAGGGATTATACTACCCAATTATTTGGGGACTATAATAAAACAATATAAGGATCCTGTCATTAAGCAACCAGGATGACTCATGGAAAGTATCCGATGTATTCCAGCCGTTTTTTTTTCTTTCCAAACATCCATCCTTCACCTGCAGGAGGGAGTCGACCCCTCGAAGGCCGATCAGATTGGGAGACATTTGCCAGGGGGGGGGGAAGCTTCCTAAACTTGGGCTCCCAGGTATCGTAAGTGGTTAGGATCGCCTATTCGGAAGAGGAACAAACCCCAGGACTTAGGACTTATGATCACCATGGTTACTACTAACCGCTTACTAACTGGGATGATCCTCCAAGTAGTTCTGGAGACATATTACCCATGACGCATCCACATGAAGACCATAATTAAAACTCAACCATTCATGTAGGTATAATATACCAGGCAACTATGCATGGTATGGGTTATGATGTGATACGTGAGATATGAAATGATTTATGATACGATATGATATGCAATATTGTGCTATATGATCTATATGACATGGTATGTGACATGCTTTTTCAGTAATGCAAAATGTAATATGACAATTCTTTGATATTCAGTGATATGCGTATTATTTGATATCCTATGATTTGATTTGATGTAATATGATACTATGTTATATGATATGTATTGATATATCGTACGTTAGAATCTAGCCTGATATGATATGTGTCAGGGTCTAAATTCCTTACATTGGGGATGGTCATGCCACGTTTAATTGGGAATCCTTATAATGGGTAGTGTATATACAACCTTACTGTAAGGTTGATGACCATCCCCTAACATAGGAAAACACTTAGAGTTTAGACGCAACGGATTCTCGCAAGTTCAATCTGCGACGTGTAAGGCACCGGACACTGGTGGTGGGGTCCATACACAAGATAGGACTATATGCCCATCTGAAATACTATACACCAATGACACGTGTGGAAGAACACGTCACTTCATGCAACTTGAATTGAAAAAAGTGACACATTATACACTAATGCAACTGTTGTTTTCGATCTTTCACCAACTTTTGATATATGGGAGTTTCCCAGAATGGTGGTACTGGTACCCAACAACCATGGGTTTTCCTAGTAAAAATGATCATTTTGGGGTGGAGATTGGGGGTACTACCATTTAAGGAAACACCCATATGAACTATACTGTTCATCCACGGTAGGTTCAACCATCGCGCTGAAAATTCCTGCGCTCCGGCGAAACCTAAGTTTTGCCTGGGATTTGCAGGTGGTATTGTTGACCTTCACAAAGAGTGCGGCAGAAGAGATGCCACTTGGCGAGTCAAACTCGTTTTTGCGGGAAACTAGAACCTACAAGGTGGACCCTACTACGATCTTTGTATTATAAATGGATGTTCTAACTTACCCTTCATGAAACTAACAGCAAACGCCCCTGGAAGATGAAATTCCTTTTGGGGGCCCGGCCTAGTTTCAGGGGCGAACTGTGGCGAACTGCTAGTTTCAGGGAGGGTAAAACCTTATAACCCTTATAAATAGTGTCCCAGGTCCCCATGTATAAAGCCAACTATACGGGTTACAACTCCATTTAGAACTAGTTGGTGCCCACCTTGTACCCTTGTACCCAATTCAATATTCCCTAGAAACGTGCCCTGACTTTTGGATGAAGACTTATAGTTCACGTAGATATATATGGCATTATAGTATTATATATATATATATATATACCTGGAACCTGTTTGTCCTCTATTTTGGTGGTTGAACCCTCCAAAACAAGGTCTTTTGCAATCAAAACCAGGGTCATTTGGGTTCCAGGTAGACATATCGGGTGAAAGGATTGGAAGTCTTTGGACAAAACTCCTATGTTATAAGATACACATGAGCTAGGGTCAAAACAAGCGAAGACCAATTTAGCAAGAATTGCTTGAAAATGGCTTAAAACAAAAAAGCTCTGTTAACCGATAAGGTCCTCCGACCTTGACTTTTTTTTTCTATACCGGAAGACGGAAGTGGTCCAAGTGAACCGCAAAAGGCATCCAGACATTCGGAATCCTTGACGTTTGGATCATCGTTTTTCATGCTGTTTTAGTCTAGGAAGTCCAAGGGTTTAGATGGGACAAACTTGATGCCTTGCAAGGGGCATTGTGCGGAAAAACTGGTTTGCACAGACATAATTTGCCAAATCCATGCATACATTTATTGTATACAGATCATTGGTATGCATGAGTTGTAATAAGAAATACTTCCTGAAGCAATCCAAAAATTGGTTTGTGCTTGATAGGCCATCAATAGAGGATAGTCAGATTAGTCCATGTTTTCCACTATCTCGGCGAACGGCACAAATCATAGCTCACCAACCTGAAACATGAAATGTTTCATCAGCCAACCCTTGTGATTACGGGGCCCAATAGCCAGAAATTTCCAGTAGCCAAGGATATGTTCCAACAAACACATCAGAAAACGACAGAAAAGCTGATAATTCTGAACAATTCAGACACATAGAATTTGAGATTCGCATTTTTGAATCATGATTTTTCGTGTTCTGTTTTTCTTAATAACCTATACCCATTCCGCAAAAATCCTTGGCACAAAACCCAGACTTTTTTGTTAGACCTCGTCCTACACCCCCAGGAGTTTAACAGTTTGCCTGTGAAAAGTTACAAAGGGCCCCCCAAAAGGAAAGGGTAATGTTCCAACAATCCATTTTCAGGGGCAAACTGTTAAACTTCGGGGTCCACCATAAGAACCTTGTTGTTACATGGGAAAATTGCCAACCCTAGAGGTTGACAGGTAGCGTTTGTCCCTTGGTGATGGTTTCGGGTTTCTCCTGTTTTTTAGGGTTGTTTCAGGTGATTCAGGGGCAAACTGTTAAACTTCAGGGATTCAAGGGGGTTCTATCAGGAAAACACGTGCCCGGCATTTGGTGGGCACCACCAAAGCAGATGCTGTTCTCGCTTGCACCTTCCATTCCTTCTGCAGCCGGGTGCCTTCGTTTCGTAAAAAAGGGGTTTGGGAGTGTTTTTTTGGGGCGTGGGATTTTGGTGTTTTTTTTCTTCGGCGTTGGAATCCCGATGTTCAAGAATTTTCGTAGAACTTTATCTTATACTTGGATCTTCCGGGGGTATTTCCAGGGTGCTGAATAAATAGATGAGAAGGGGGATCAATTCATGGGATGGGATGGAGTCTTATGTTTTTTGGGGGGTTCCTTTGGTGGTGGTGGTGGTGGTGGTGGTGGTGGTGGTGGTGGTGGTGGTGGTGGTGAGACAAATAAGCATCGTTTTGAAGCATCTATTTGACCTTTGCTAAGACAAGTGGTTTTCATGAAAACCTGTTTCTGTTACATGCCCTCGTTTCATTGCCCGTTTTCTAAGACAGGAAGATGAATTGAAAGGCGACCCTTTCCCAAATCTTGCGTTGTCCTCAAGTGAATATCAAGTGAATTGGGAGCATGTTTGTGGAAGGTTTGCAAGGAAACTTGCAAAACTAACAATGTAGACCTTGGAACTACCCCCCACCCAGGATGCCAGTCACCACCAGGTTGACATTCCATTTTTAGTAGGGAATCCCTATAAACCTTCATTTGTGACTGTTCCTGGGTGGGGGTAGACCTAATGTAGACCACCTTTTAGTCAACAAAAATAAAATGAATCAGTATCTTTTTCCACGCTGACACCGGGTTTAGTGGCACTTCCAAACCAAAACCCCTTTTGAACCGGCAACAAAAAAAAACCACCCGCAAAAAAAAAACAGCCAAAAAAAATCCCAGCCACCCCCCGTCGATCTCTGGACGAACTCCCGAAAATGTGTGAACCTCCCATGGGGGTTTCGGTTTCAGGGGGGTGTTGGTTTCCAGTGGTTTCAGGGCGGCCGGATCCCAGTTTTTCACCGGCAATTTTGCGGCCGGCCGGTGAACGGGCCTCCCAGGTCTTGCGGAAGTATGGTCGCAGCATTCAGATCCCATCGGGATTTGTACCTCGGAGAAACCTGATGGACTGGGAGATTCAAACGGCAAGCCTTGTTGGGGAAGGGGAAAGGTGGGATTTTCATGACGGGAATGACTGACAGGAAAAGCATGGAAAAGCATATTTTATGGGGATGCGTGGGACGATTGTATATTTACCTGCATGAAAAACCATAAAAATCAAGCAAACGTAGGTAAATATATGGTTAGGTAAATATATATATATATATACCAGTCCCATGGATCCTATGGGTATGTGCTGGGGTCTAAACTCCCATTATTTTCATATACTACAAGATGGTCATCAACCCAATTGAGCCACGCAAAATTCCCTGGTTGTTTGGATTATATTGGGGATTATACTACCCAGTGATATAGGGATGATAATAAACGATTAGAAGGATCCCTATGAACGAACCAGTAACGCAGGGTTTGAAATAGGCAACCCAAAATAGTCCATTGGAATGGTGAGATGAGATGACCCCTTTCCATTGATGTTGATCGACCCTACGTAGCACATATAGATCCTAATGGGTTTTGAGATGTGCTTTTAGAAGGGTCCATCAAAGCATGATGACATGAAATCATGAAACATAGCCATGTTCTGGTGTAGTCATGTTTTTTCATGCAGTGATGATAGACAATTACGAAGATGAGAATATGCCATGTCAGCTGATGAGTTCGTCTCACTGTTGGTTTCAGGGGGTGTATACCAGGCTGGGGGAGCTTGTTGGGATTTGCTTGACTTTTGTAGTTGTTGGTGGTTTACAGCTGTTTACGGCTGATCATCAAGATGAAATTATTAAGAAGACGTTGTTCTTGAGGGTGTTTTTTGTTATTCATGATGTACTACGATTTTTTGGCGCCCAATATCATGTTGTAAGCATGGTCTTGTCCTTTAATAGCATAAAATAAGTAGCCCATTTCAGGAAGTATCCGCGTGAAAATCGTGGTATGTCTTATGGGGAACACTTAGTTATATGTACTGTTGGTTCAGGCCAATGATAACGCCGAAGCACTATTGAACATTCTTTGGTGTTGTCATTTGTTCAAAAACGATCAGATGTTGTGAGAATTTGTACGGTACGATTGCGCAACTGTTACCATTTGATTTTCTAGCTACGATGGTACAGTACTTACTAGATATTTCATGCTCTAGAGGCTTTTTTGAACTATATACAGACAAATAACACTTGGCTGCTTTTACTAGAAAAACATATCTTGATCTATGCTTTCCCAGGAAAATATTCGTAGATAACCTTGTCAAATTGGGTGTTTGCCCAAAACGGATAAACGGGGGGCCCCTTGTCTTGCGTCAAAAAAACGTGGGGCTGTCACGTATCCATCAGAAAAGTGATATGGCTTAAATAGCTGCCCTGTCCAGCTGTATGTACCAATAAACAAATATAGAAAATGCTTTCAAAATCCATCTTCAACCACCTGAACGCTGTGTATGTATGCGTATGTTATGTCATCTTGTTATGTTTATAGATCTAGATGTCAGCATGAAAATTACGGTTCAACATGACTTGGCTTGTTGTAAAAAACCCATTTCCGTCCAAACCGACTGAAACTGAGGTTATTTTGAGCGAGTCTGATGCGCAAACACTTATCCGTACCCCGGTATCAAAGACATAAAAGTTCCCAAAAAATCGTTAGGAATGAGCAAGTTGCCCAGATCTTTTAGTAGGGAGAAAGGAGAAGGTCGGTTATGAAGATATGATTCGATGGCTTTTGGCAAATTACACAAAATCCCAATTGCTTGACCCCTTTCACCTTCTATATCTCACAGGATCCATGTATGGTATATTATGGTATATTTACCTACATTTGGTTGATTTTTATGGTAAATGTAGGGAAATATACCATACATATCCATACATTGGATTGTTTGGGGGTATTGCAACAAACAATTCAAACCTTAGAAGAGTCAGTTTTCGAGTAAAGAGCTGCTGGTATAACAGTGAAAATAGATGCTCTCAGGAGGGCGAGCCTTTTCTAAGATCTTTTTCCAATTTTTCCACTAAAAGTAGCCAGCTCACTCAAAATCTTTCCCATACCATCTATGTAACAGCATATTTACCTACATTTACCATATAAATCACAACCATCCATGGATCGGTTTAAATGTACAACCTCGTGCCATGGATCCGTCATGGGTATTGGTTCCCAATGAAAATGCCACGCAAAAACCACTTGCTTGGATGTGGCCGGAAGTTAGGATCAAGGGTTAGGATCAGTGGGTTATAACCCCAGTATTCATATTATGGTTGTTTCCTAAAATGGTGGGTTTCCCCAACAACAACCATGGGGTTTTCCTACTAAAAATGATCATTTTGGGGTGGAGATTGGGGGTACCACCATTTTAGGAAACACTATATAAGCCGGTTATAACCCATTTACTAAGCATTTACTAACTTCCTGAGACATCCAAGTACCTCAATTTTTTTTGGTTGAATTTTGGAGGGTCAGAAATGAGAACAGCGCGACAACAGGAAACCAGTTTTCCAACATCAGCTTTTTCAAACGGAGCCGGGTCAGTCTTGCACAACATGTAGAAATCTCCAGTCCCCAACGAAAATGAAAATTACCTATCAAAAAGTATACGTATTAGGGGCCTTTTATGCAAAACCGGTCACCACACATTCAAAGTTTGTTTGTTTCCGATGCGAAGTCTTATTGTACCTTAAAGAGAACCACCAAACTCACCAAAACTCACCAAACTACACCGAATCAAAAAAAAACAAATGGATGTTTCCAAGAATAGTGGGTTAAAACCCCCCAAATCATCCCAATTTAATAGGCGTTTCCATTATTTTCACCATCCATTTTGGGGCTCCCCTATATTTTCGGAAACATCCAAATGGGTTCCCCCAAGCAACCGGCCATTCATGCCATCAACCATCGCCACCCCGGCCACCCCGCCACCAACATCCACACGCCGAGGCATGGCACGAAAGAAGCTAGGCTTCGACAACAAAAGCCATCGGTCCAGTGGATTTCCACAGCCAAAGGTCCCTTGGATTCCCTACCCTTGGACCCCCAACAACCCATGGAAAAATGAAGGTTTTGAACCCCCAATATATGGGTTATAACCCCTAAAAATGAAGGTTTTGGGTTCCCATGGTAGGTGTTAAACCGCTACCAGGTAGTGGTTGGTCCCGGATTCCTGCAAAAAATGACTGGCGGATTGACAAACATCACCCGTTTTTTCGAGGGTTGAAACGGGAGTTTTTTTTTTTTTGTGTTTTGTTGTTGTTGTGTTTTTTTAGCCGGCTGCAAATATTGATTAGCTGAATTTGTTACAGTTTGCATCCAACAAAATGCCCTAATACAGTTTTTGATGTTTCCATGTATGTTTATGCCATGTTTCATCCTGTTTCAATAGTGATCACGTATTTTTTTGTCGGTGACCATCAACTTCTCCAGCTCGTCACTGCTCGTCAGTTGATCTTTCAGAATTTTTTCCCTCAAATTTCATTCCCAGATGCTCCATGTAGGGAATATTTACCTACCTGGAACCTGTTTGTCCTCTATTTTGGTGGTTGAACCCTCCAAAACAAGGTCTTTTGCAATCAAAACAAGGGTCATTTGGGTTCCAGGTATATGTATATACACTTGTCATAAGTTTAAGCCCAAACATGTTGGTAGATATTCCATAGGTTTGTTGCATTTGGGAGGCTGTTTGTTGCCAAGGCATACTTTATCCAATGTTAAATGAGTGTCTAAAAGATGACGTATCCGTACTACAACTAGGTGGTGGTTTCAAATATATATTTTTTACTTTCACCCCGAAAATTGGTGAAGATGAAACCATTTTGACTCATATTTTTTCGTTTCTGTTGAAACCGTACCCAACTAGACTAGACTACTAAGTTAAATAAACAGCACGAAAAGGACCCTTCTCGTGATGAGTTTTCGGGAGGGGTTGAGGCTTCCCACGTGGAGTTTGTTTTTGGTCCGTTTGGCAGATTTTGTTTGGCGAAATCTCCTTTCGGAAACGGGGTGGACCCCGCAAAACTCATCTGAACTATGTGAGGCTTTTCGGGGGAGTAGCCCCAAGTACACCCCAAGAAATTTAACAACATAGCCCCTAAAAATAGGCAATCTTTCAAAAGGAAAGGATCATCTTCCAATAAATCATTTTTCAGGGGCGAGCTGTTAAATTTCGGGGGTGTAAGTCTGAATTTGATTCAGGCAAGCAACTTCAAGCAACCATGAATCTGCTGTTCAGTGAACATATATAATAACATCTTTGTGCTTTCAGACCGACGTCATCATGGGTCACACGGGTTTCTTTGGCATAGTATGCCAAGGAAAGAACAATATGTAAACAATAAGACAATAAGTATACAGATCAGATACCAGATACATGATCTATATATATATATATAGTATACATAAGATGAAATAGATATATAAATTATGGTATAGGTAGGCAAGCTTAGACATTAGGTGTGCCAGCAGATTGACATTGGTCCAAAATGGTGTTTCAGACTTTTGGATGTCTCAACCCCGCGCTTCAACGGTTCAACGGGGTTCAAACCTCCGGCCCTGAGGCTTTGAGAGAACTCTTTTCCCGAAGTGTGAGAATGGATCAGGAGATCCTTGGTCAGCAGTCGACCGGACAGATGGGCCGGCAAACACGCCCCACCTGGTGGTACGTCCCAGGTCACAGATTTTCTAGTGGGGCCCAACAATAGCAGCTAATTATAAGTATGAAAAAACAGGGTCCAACTTGGCCATCAGGAAACTACTTATTTTTTGGGGTGAAATGTCACCAACCACAGTTTTTTTGCCATTTTAATTTTCGGCCATTTATTAAGGGGATGAAAACATGTCCCACTTTATATGTAGAAAGGGCCCAACTTTCGTCCCGGGATGATGTGAACCGGAAATCTCCCTGCAAAGATTGGCCAAAAGGCACAAGGTGAGGTTTTGCACCAGTTGATATTAGGTGAATATATACATATATGTATACAAGGTGGGCCCCTTTTTTTTTCTCAAGTATATGGGGATCATTCTGTATATGTGTTTGCTTCTTTTATTTTTGTGTTGTTTTGAAACCAGTTGTGCGTGCGTGTGTTTTTAAAATTCTTTTGATTGATCTCAACGTATTGTATTGATTTTTGTGCTTCAAACATCATGTACTGTATACCTGGATCTTCCAGATATGAAACGTTTCCGCCTTTTGGTAGGTTTTTGCGGGGTGAAAAGGCACACATTTTACACTTGGAAGGTCCAGGTATTAATGTGTTTGTTGAAATTGATTGTTTCTTTTATTCCACTATCTTGCATTAATTTTTCATTCTATACATAGACTCGATTTCGCTAAGATGTCCAATTTCCTTCAGATCGCATTCCTATACCATCCATTCATGGTATATTTACTTATATTTTGGTTGATTTTTATGGTACATGTATACGTAAATATACCATACATTGATGATATTGCTTCACGTGTCCACGGAAATGAAAGAATGGCACCCAACCAGAAATGGTTGGTTCCTAATCTTTACAAAGTGGGCGTGGCCCCGAGCCGATCGTTATAAATGGAGTCATGGGACCCTTATAGATGGCCGAAGATAAATTGGTAGCAAGGCTATATTTCATCCTACTTACACCCCTGGAAAACTAACGAACGTCCCCTAAAATCACCAAGAATTTCACGTACCTAAAATGGAGGTACTGAACCTTCTAAGGCTATTTTTGGGGGCGGGTTTTCCCTTACATAAGACTTACAAACAGCTTATATAGGTGAGTACCTCCATTTTAGGTACCTGAAATGTTTGGTGATAAAAAGGGACTATTTCAATAGGAAGTACATCTGAACCAACCATCAATTTTCAGGGGACATGTTAGTTTTCGGGAGTGTAGAACTGGTTACGGTCCCATCTTATTTCCCGAGATCCAGATTCGTGAGAGTTGCTAAATTTTGAGAAATCACCATTATGTACATGCATACGATATATATATATATATATATATTCCCACTCCCAAAAAGCACAGGTACCCAACAGATTTTTTAGGGAATTCCATCAAACCACCCCAAAATGATTTGATTCAAGGTGTAAAAAGAGCAGATTACACTTTAAAGGTGTCCTAAATCACCAAATAAGGTCCTATATAACATCATTCCTTTCTAACAACTTAAAAGAACCCATGGGATTTGTTTCTTCAATCCCTGGCGCATCCTTGACACCTCCCCAACTCTCTCTTGTGAAAATCCACCACAACTTCACCTCCCGAAAAATCAAAATCCGCGCTTCAGATCAGACAAGGCTTCGAAAGATTCTGCGGGAGCAAAGACAGTATCGAAAATACGAATATCTCGCCGAAGATATCGAAACATGTGCCCTGGAATGGCAGCCGTTGCAGTGACTATACGTAGTGACGATGGTCAACCGTACAAAAACGGACCCCCCTGACATAAAAACCGTAACCGTAACCCAGAAAATAGGCGAAACAAAAATGTTCAGGGTGTATGAACCATTGGTTTCCCTTATAAGGCCTGATTAACCATTGGTTTCCCGTAACAAGGCAGACCCCCAAAGCTATTCCCCATGATGGATCCATGGTTGCCTGGAATGTTTAGCCTACCTAAGAACCCTTAAATCATCCCCTTGTTTTGGTTGAAGTAAAAGGACCTTGTTTTGGAGGTCAGTTGGGTTCTAGATATAAATTTGCCATCAATTGACGCCATTCATGGTAGGTAAAGGATCCCGTTGTGCAATTTTTTGCAACTTTTTCCCAAACAATCCATGTATGGTATATTTACCTACATTTACCATAAAGATCAACCATTCATGAATCGGTAAATATACCGGCAACCATGGATCCGTCATGGGTTTTTGAAACGGCGGAAAAAAATGGCCCCAGAAACCACTGAGTGGATCCTCCGACCGACAGATCCGGTACTACCAGCTTAGCGTATACAGCATACGGCATACGTATTGCCGCCTTATGTATGTATAACCGTCTACAGGAACCAAAAAAACACACGGCGACGCGGCTATGGTGTGATCGTCGTTGAATCAGGTTTTTGTTGTTTATTTTGTGTAAATACCTTTAAGACGATGAGAAGAAAAATTGCTTATATATATTGTAGAACTATTTGCATATACCTGGACCTTCCAAGTGTGTAAAATTTATGCTGAAATTCACCCCCAAAAACCTACGAGAAAAGGCTTGCCAAATGTTACATATCATGGAAAGATCCAGGTATAGACAGTATAGGGTATAGATGATTTACACCAGCTTCGGTGAAAATTTCATGTCATTTAAAAATCTCTCTCAAAGTTGAAGCTTTTTTTTCCGCCTTCCAGTCCAACAACCACAATCCTCCAAGGCGTTTCTCGAGGCGCGGGAGATTGGATAATCGTTGGATACCAAATGGAGCCCAACAGCTGTAATTTCCCCAAGGTACCCATTTAATTTGGGTGTTCCAAAAAATGGGGTGGAAAAATTCCAAAATTTTGGATGGTGAAAAAATAATGGTTAAAACCCTATAAAAATGGGATGATTTGGGGGGTATATACCCACTATTTTCGGAAACATGTAGTAACCCCAGTTAAAACGCCGCAATCTTAATCACAATGGAAATGTATTCGATATAATATATTTCCGGATACATGATTTTGCCCATTAAAATCAACACTTCCATGGTTTTCGTAATGGGGTTCCGGGTTGACCCGCATGTCCCTCCATTCACGGTCAGGGCCTTGGACTCGGGGTTCTCGGGGGTGGACCCGCGGATTGAGGTCAGCAGCAGTATGAGAAGTTAAAGAAGGTCACTTGAGGGATTTTTTGCGGGAAGAAATGGTGGTTTGATCCGACCGATCCTCGTGTTTTGTTGAAGGAAATTAGGGTGAACTTTTTTTTCAAGGTTATATATATATATATACGTATAATAGGAAGAATCCAGAAATTTTGAAATGATGAATCACCTGCAATGATTTTGATTAATGACATTTCTTTTGGGTTTTGGTACGTACATATTCTTGGTAATTGGCAATGAGGATTTGATATGGTAAACATCCCATGATTCACAGGGTTTTATACATTCCAGGTGGTGTTGAGTAGCAGAAGATGAAAGACACGTGAGCAAGATCAAAACTCAAAACCCCTGTCGTCCATTTGAAGCAGGGATATTACCTGATAACTACGTGAGTTATACAAGAAAAAAACATCAACAAGATGATGATGATGATGATGATGATGTTGATGATGATGATGATGATGATGTTGATGATGATGATGATGATGATTATGATGATGATGGGATTCAAAGATGTTTCTCATTAAATTCTTCCCACGATTTCATATGAAATGTGCGGTGTTTGTTTAATTTTCGCTTGCCACCGAATGTCCTGTGGTGGTTTTCTATCCCATAGGATTCATGTATGGTAGTATGTACGGTATATTTTACCTACGTTTGGTTGATTTGTATGGTACATGTAGGTATACCATACATGGATTTTCTATGGCTTCTTGGAGTGATAAAACAACAACGTGGACCACCCGAACCAAAACACCACGGATCCTGAGGAACAAGGCGCCCTGGACTTTGATGATCTGCAGGCGAAATGCCACTTGGGATTGATGAAAATCATGGCTGGTGAAGAGAAATCCAGGGGTCAATAAGCCCTGATTTTTAAGGCCGTATTTCTGTGTGGCCGGGGACGTTAGGGGGGGGGTTCATCCATCATTTTTGCAGGCGGTGCTCACAAATGGTATTTCGAAGTGGATTAGATTTGCAGTAGGGTTTGGTTTGCGATGGTGTTGAGAGAAACTAATGGCGCAGTGCATGAAACCACATCTTTTTGCAGGTTCTCTCTTGTGTCATGGGTTGGCATGTTCGTAGGATATTGCCATGGGTCGATATTGCCTAAGGTGGTGGTTTTAAACATTTGTTATTTTCACCCCTATTCAAATGGGGGAAGATGCCCATTTCGACTCATATTTTTCAATTGGGGTTGGTTCAACCACCAAAATGCGAAAATGTGTGAAGTCTTCATCTCGGATTCGTTGGATTCCTTTGTGGAGGGCCACTAGCCAAGGCAGGCAACACGTTGTCAACGCAATGTTCATGTGATTCATGTCCCCTTTGTCGGCGGGGGAATTGTGAGTCAACATCATCCTAAAATGGGGCGTTAAAATGATGGATCGTGGAGCTACTTTTTGTATATTTTTGGTGATGCTTAAAGGTGGACCTAGCTGCTAACCATAGCCTTAAAATCTTTGAAAAAACACTTCCTCCGATAATTCATGGAAGTGGAAAATGACACCAACTTGCAAAGGAAACAAGTCTTGGGTCCCCAACCCATCTGCAACTTTCATGATACTCGGATTTTCACAAAAATGATGGCTTTCCACATCGGAGGAAGAATGTTTTTGGTAGCGGCTAAACGCCAAGCTTGAACAGCAAGTCACCCCAAGTCATCAATGTTCATGAAAGGTGATAGTTGATGTTTGAATTCACCAAAACCCCTTTTTCATCCAAAATCCTCCAAATACCTGGTGAGGAGGTCTGGGGGGAACCCCTAAAAGCGGTAAACCTCAGGAGGAGTTTCGGGGTTCAAACACCCCTACTCAGCGGGTGTTTGGATGTCTATAGGGAAATGAAAGTAACACCAGAAGTGATTCGAGGCAAAAAAAAGCAGCTGTTGGAAGGAAGTCAATGAGGATCCTTCATTTCAGGATCCACATCTTTCAATGTTCTTGTTTTTGCTTGTTCGGTGGTTGGAAAACTCGACAAACATATTTCCCAAATGGGTGGTGAAAAATGGTGTGGCGCATGGTAGAAACCGTAAAAAACGTCGCCTGTCATTTGTTTGCTTTGTGGATTAAATTTTTCCCTCAATAAATCGATCCCTCTAAACTTTAGATTCCGGAACATTCTCATTTGAACCAACCAAACCTCCTGGGCTGAAGGTTTAACTCCTATAAATAAGTTTATCACCCCAGTGACCCAATAAATAAGTCGGCCATGTACAAGGGGCCCAGAACTCCCATTGGAAAAAACTGGCAGCGGTTTTTGGGGGATTCGGGCTGGTATGTTTACATACATTTACCCATAATAGTCTAGGTGGTGGTTTCAAATATTTTTTATTTTCACCCTTATTTGGGGAAGATTCCCATTTTGACTAATATTTTGCCCATAATAGATGGCACAGTTACCATGTATTGGTTTATATAAGCCCTCTTACATAACCTACCTTAAAAGGGGACGGGGAGGGTTCGCCATGTACTTTGACCACTGGGTCAATTGGTGCACACTTACCCATCATAGTCCCATGGATCCTATGGAAAGGAATGTAATTACTACTTGAAATCAACACTCGTGATGGATCCAATAGATGTTTACCAATCCCAGATTCCAGATGCTCCATGTATGGAATATTTACCCATATGGGTGTTTCCAAAAATAGGGGGAAAACCCCCCAAAATGGATGGTGAAAATAATGGAAAACCCTATTAAAATGGATGATTTGGGGGTACTACTATTTTCGGAAACGTCCATATCATACATCTATGACACCTGCAGGTAAATATATGTATTTGGATCTTCCAAGTCTGTAAAATTTGTGCTGGTTCACCCGCAAAAACCTGCCAAAAGGTGGATTTTTCTACATATCTGGAAGATCCAGGTAGATATTCCATAGATGTAGCATGCAGCATGATATAGACCATAAACCCTAAACAGCATATATGTTAATTCTTGTGTGGCGTTGTCATATCCTCACAGTTTGCCACCTTGAATTGGCGGCGAAAAACAAACCTCCTTAGGTCAAGAACTCTTGCAAAACGAGCAGATTTGCAAGAAGGTGGCCGAGGACCCATGGTGTTTGTAAGGTGGGTTGGAAGAAACTTTCACCCAAAACAAAACTGAGGATTCTAATGAGCAATGAAAAAAGCCCTTGTTTATACTGCACAGTACTTTGAGGATTATAATGAATCTGAACCATTATAAGGGTCCCTATTCAACAACCAGTACAGTAGAAAGTAAGCCGTTTTTTTTCGTGGTTGAAATGGATTTAAAGATCACACATAGTCATTTTTAGGTCATGTCAAAAAAACACGGGTAAAGGGGATTATACTACCCAGTTATGTGGGGATTATAATGAACCAGTATAAAAATCCATATGAAACAATCACTATTAATGGAAAGCACGTGTTTTTTTTTTTTTCGGTTGCTCAACTATGTGAGGGTTTCCTAAAATGATGTTACCCCCAAATCACCCATTTTAATAGGGTTTTCCATTATAAACCATCCATTTTGGGGTACCACCATTTAAGGAAACACCCATGTAGTACCTTGAAACGGGAGGTGTTTTTTTTCAGCTGGTTCCTGGTACCAATATCTTATGCCGATGCCTTACACCTCGAGGACTGTCAACATATTTTGGTGGATGAGCAGCTCGAGCTGGAGGGAAGTTTGTGTGGAAAAGGTCTGGCAGATTTTCAGAGAAATTAGGTACAAAGGTGGGCCCCAGGTACGAATAATTTAAATAGGCCTGTTTTTTCACTCCAACTTAATATGGGGTTTAAAACCCCCATGCACTTACACCTCTATTTTTTGGGGTTTAGAAACTCCATGTAGTTTTAGAGCCGACTTTGTGGTGGTGGTAGTTTCGAAGAAAACGAAGAAAACGCAGCTTTTTACTCGATCTTTGGGAAAAGGATCCAATTTGACCAATACATGAGCCAGAGTATAATTTTAATCAAATCATCCGTCGATTGGTAATATATGGTAATATATAAGTTAATCCGGGTCCGCTAATCCCATTTTATTTTTTTCTGATTGAAAGAAACAAAACGTCTCAAGTGACTCAAGTGAGCAACTTATTTAAATCACTAGGTTTAGTATGTGTGTTTTTTCTTTGGAGATGGAATTTTACCCAAGTTTGTGCTAATTAACTCGTTACAAGCCGATACCTAATGTCTCTGGGATCTACTTGCATACCCGATACCCGATAGATGCATCTTTGGATTGCGCAGAGTGGTTAGTTTTGCGATGGAAAACAATCTTAAAGGTGGCTCCCATGATATGAACCAACCACTTTTGGTTTTTTGAAGGTAACCGTAACCACAAGGTGGGGCCCCCACGCATTTATACATGGCAGCATTTTTCCCCACACGAAAACCAACGATCAAAACCTCCGATGTTTGATTCATTCTGAAAAAGCCACTTAGTTATTTTCCTCCAATACATTGCTAGGTGGTGGTTCAATTATTTTTTATTTTTCAGTCTTGGGGAAGATTCCCATTTTGACTAATATTTTTCAAATGGGTTGAAACCACCAACTAGATTGCCATGTGAATTTTCGGAATCTAATTCATTACACCCCCTGAAAATTAAAATGGAAGCCGGCAAAAATGAAGGTTTGGAAGATGACTTTTCCTCTTCATTTCGGGCTGTTTTTCAAGTTCCATGTTACACCCCCGAAGTTTTGACAAAAAGCCCCTGAAAAATGATGCTTGCAAGATTACTTTCCTTTTGGAAAGGTCACTTTTCAGGGGTTATGTTAAACTGGGTGGTGGTTTCAAACATTTTTTATTTTCACCCCTTGTTTGGGGAAGATGAACCCATTTTGACTAATATTTTTCAGATGGGTTGGTTCAACCACCAAGCAATAAACTTCAGGCGTGTAAAAAACCGGTGGACTACGTCTCTTTTCTTACCCTCCTCAAGTGGCGAGAGGAGGAACCCTTCAGACCTTGGTCGTCTCTGAGTGGTGAGTGAACTTCGACCCCCCCACGACTTCTGCCGAAGAATAGTTGTGTCCAACGTCAGCTGCTGTTTTTCCTTTCTTCTGAGGTATCAAGATACGGATGCACGTCAAGATGCCATTCTGAAGAGTTGCTGGGGCGGACATATTTGGTGGAAAAGGATCAACAAAAAAAAAGTAGCCAAAAATCCATCCCAAAACCCCATGAAATTCAATGACTTCGGAGATTGCATGTGATTCACAGTGATGTGGGATTTTGGGGTGGGGCCCTATGAAAAGTTCTTCATTTTGCCGGCGCTCAATCAATCCTTGAAATTCCTGCGAATTGCGAACTGAGCTGAATTTTCCGGTGATGACCAAAGAAAGCTGTTTCCAAACCTAGCGAAGAGACGGGATTTCAAATTTCCATCCCAAACAAATGACTAAAAAAGCGATCTTAAGAGTGATTTTCATATGCACCAGAAGTGGTTTTCTCGGATTTTGACCATGTATCTGGGAAAATTATAGCGACCAACCCGCCGAGGTCACCCCAATGGTGGTTTAGGAAGGGGAATCCTCCCGGTGTCGTCAGGACGCGTTTTCGTTGCCTGGCGTTCTCAACACCCACAACGGGCGTGACCGAACAGTCCGATGTAAGGGAATCCCCTCAAAATGCCCTTAATTCAGGTTTAAGGAATATTTTTCATAAATATACTAGGTGGTGGTTTCAAATATTTTTATTTTCACCCCTACTTGGGGAAATGATCCAATTTGACAAGCATATTTTTCAAGGGGGTTGAAACCACCAACCAGTATAGTCAAAGCAATATTTGTAAGGTTAATGATGCAATAGATAGATTACATACTGTATTCATGAAACATGCCTTTTATGAACATATTAGCACAGCACCGGACAATGACGGTCTGGCCCCAAAAGGAAAAACTCATCTTCCAACCATCGGTTTTCAGGTGCAAGCTGTTAGTTTCAGGGAGGGTACACCCCTGAAGATTCCACATTGAACATCATTTTTGGAGGTTTGGTTCAGATCATGTTCCTCTCTTTTTCATGGGTGTAAATCGTAAGTTCCAGCCTTTTTTAATCTTCCAGGGTGGTTGTTTCTTCATCATGATTGAGGGTGCCATTCACCGCCAAGAATGGTGGTGACCTTTGCCTTCCAGGTATCATGGCGCACAATAGTACTCTCGAGGTGGTGGGCGACGATGCTCAGAGCATCTATGGCTTTAGAGGTGCATCAAAAGAACCTCACGTTTCGACCGAGTTTTTTTCACTCCAAATGGTGGTGAGTTTAGTAAGGGTCTTTTGGGACCCGGATGGACCTTTCAGGGAAACATAGTAGTGAAGGTGAAATATTATTCCATTTGGCCAGCGATAGATGGATATTCAGGAAAATCAATGAACATTTCGATGATACTTTGGAAAAGGACTGGAGCAATGAAAAAAAACTTGGTTGGTTGGGTTATGTAGGGGATTATACTACCCAGTTATTATATTAGGGATTAAAATTTATAAGGATCCCTATTAACCAAGCAGTACTTCTATGTTCAAATTTTGCCCGTCAACTTAAACGACGGATGATACTGTTGATGGTTCAGAACTCTTGCACCAGTTGAGGGCAAGGCAGTTTATCCCATGGAATTCCAAGGTTTCAAAAACATCCCAGGTGGTTTTTCTCGCCAGATTTCGGAACCATCAACAGTACCGGACCGATAGACACGACCGAAAATTCACCAGTACCCAGCTGGTCATCTCATAACTCCCTTGGAGTTTCAATACTCCGATGTTTGATGCTGAGAAATCTTGAAGAAACCTGTCATTTGAGTGATGAACACTATTGGTCCTCCCTGAAACCAGCAGTTCACCCCTGAAAATTGATGGTGAACTGTTGGTTTAAAGGGGTACATGAATTTTATCTACCCGCTTATGTTTAATCATAGTTTTCATGATCCTTAACTACCAAGTGGTCGGTATAAATGAAGTTTTGTGTTTACGATGTAACAACAGGACGACTTAACACCAGCCCCCCCCAAAAACACAAACAAACAAAAACAACACAGATCCTCTTTGAAACTACCGATTTATTACCTGAAAATTCAAGGTTGGAAGATGACTAATTACCTTTTTTTTGGTAGAATTTTGGCCTCTTTCATGGGGCTTTTTGCTGTTTGTTTTAGGGAGGGAACAAAATATAGCATGTTTTTTTTTTAACGAGGGTTTTTGTAAGGTTTCCATAACAGGATTTTTCGCCACGACATGAAACCAGGGTCCATGGATCCCAAACAACTTGTTTTCGGGAATTTTTTCCATGTTTTTGGGGCCGAGCCAGGTGCCGCCATTGAGAACATCCACAACTTTGAAGAAAATTATCCAGGCATCGGATTTTCGTGTGAATTTGTTTTTCAACGATGGGGAAGCTGGAAGAGCAAAATTCCCCTATTTTCACTGGGGGAAATATATATATATACATATAATATATTTATTTATATATCTAGGTGGTGGTTTCAAATTATTTTTTATTTTCACCCCCATCCTTGGGGAAGATGAACCCATTTTGACTCATTTTTTTCAGATGGGTTGGTTCAACCACCAAACAGTTTTTGTCGAAGGTGTTTTTTTTACGGATTGGATCCTATAGGATTCATCACGAAGAAAAAACACCCTTTGGAGACGATTTTTTTTTCCAAACCATCGAAGCAACACATCCCAGAGGCGTGTTTTTGTGTAAGCCACGAAAAAAAAAATTACTACTTTCCATTATACTGGTTGGTTCATAGGGATCCTTATAATGGTTTATTATAATCCCTATATAATAACTGGGTATAATCCCCTATATAATCCAACCAACCAGGGGCCCTTTTTCATGGCTCGTGTGGATTGTCACTTTTTTCGTGGAATGCGGATGTGTCGACTATCCAAATGTGGCTTGCTGCATGCATTGGCACCGTTGATGATAGTGAAAATGAGGCCAACCTTTTAATGTACCTAGTGTGAAAAAGCATGTTGCCGCTTGCATCTACATCAAGTTTTTGCACACTTGAAGCAGGGTTCACCTACAATTCATGAAGTTTGCCATATTTGGGCTGGAAAATGAACCTGCTTCAACCAAGAGTTTCCAGAAAGACAAATTGTGGCAATATCGTAGTGCAAACATGTAAGTATTATTTGCTGCCTTTTTTTTGAATGACTCGAAAATCACTGGAGACAAAATGCATCACAGTTTCGGCATTGGGTCATGAAAAATGACTCCTTTCGGAAGGATCTTTCCCAAATGAAAACCGTAAATTTGAATGGATTTGATTTTTCCTTCCAAAAAAACATCTGTTTTCGTATGACCTTGACCTTTTTTTAGGGTTTTCGTAAAGTCAAAAACCATCCTTTTTTACCATCCCCCCAACAAAATCGGGTCCGAGAAATTTTTCGGTGGATCCAGATGTGAAAGTCCTCAAATTGGAGCAGCACCTCGGTCCGGTTCGGAATTCCCGCAGTAGTTGGGGTAAGTTTGGAAGGCATTCCTGAAATTTCCCTGGCGTTTTTTTAAAGGAAAATCCCAGGTTGGTGGAAAGTATTATTCTGGGTGGTGTCAACTCAAAGATTTTGTATTTTCATCCCGAAAATTGGGGAAATGATCCAGTATGACCAGTTATGATTTGGCCAAGATATATTATGCTTTGGATCCTACCCCCCTCCCCCTAAAACACAGGATGTAATCGTCACCAACAGGAGTATTCCAATCAACACCTGCCTTGAAAAACCTGTTACACCCAGGGGGAAAACCGAATATATGCTGAAGAAGTGGGCCCGGCTTTCCTTTTTGAAATAGTCCCGAAATTCGGGTTTCTCTAAAATGCTTCATTTTCCGGGTGAGTATAGCTGTTGGTTTCCAGGCTTAAGATGGTGATTTTGTTTGAGGCAATGGAAATGGATATACCCTAGAAGTCCAAAGACCATTAAAAGAATAGGTTTTCACCAAAGACTATTGTTTTAGTAGGGAATTTTAATCATCCCAAATTGGGGACTATAATTTTCATAGTCTTGGACTTCCAGGGTATACACTCCCTAAAACAAACATAACACCTGAAAAATGGTGATTGGAAGACTGACTAATAGTTTCTTTTTGGGGCCAGGCATCATTTCAGGTGCGAACTGTTAGTGCACGGAGGGTAAGATTTTAGTGGAAATATTTAACATTTAAGCTTTCATCCAAAATCCATTACGTATCCATGTCTGGCATTTGTTTACCTACATGTTACCATGAAATTTGCCCAAAAATGTAGTAGTCTATATACCGGTCCCATGGAATCCTATGGGAAATGTCAGAGTCCAAGCTTGAAACAACCACATAGTTGAATTTGTGGAGCGGTCCAACAATAGTTGCGAAATGATGAAGCAGCATAACTGGGTGGTGGTTTCAAATGCACCCCGGAAGATTAACGTGGAACATAATCATGGAGGTTTGGAAGATCATTTTCCTTTTTATAAATGGATGATTTGTAGGTTCCATATTAATCTTCCAGGGTGTATGTTTTGAGGGAATCAAACAAACAACGCAAATGTATGATTATTTTGCAACCAAATGTATGATTATTTTGGATTGGTAATATAAAGACTAGGTGGTGGTTTCAAATATGTTTTATTTTCACCCCCTTGTTTGGGGAAGATGAACCCATTTTGACGAATATTTCAAAGGGGTTGGTTCAACCACCAACTAGAAAAGTTGTTTGCGAAATAAAAAAAATCAGATGGTTTTCATTGAAATTCTGAATTCTGTATATACATTTTTTTGGGAAAAACGAGGGGGGAGAGATTCTATACCTATATACCAGCCATGGTTGCCTGGTATATCTACATGAATGGTTGATTTTTAAGTGTTTTCATGTAGGTAAGTATACAAATCGTCAACCATGGATGTGTTTGGGTTTGGTACTAAATATGAACAGGGTGAACAAGTTTCAACTTTTGTCTTCCAGGGTGAAGCCAACAGTGTTCCATGTGATGTTCAGAGGAATTGGAGATTGATGGGTGCACATGTCACAAATGAGGAAACCACAAACCGACAAAAATGAAAATAGTATAGTCCATATGTAGCAAATCATGAATATAGCATAGGCCAAATATGTGGTCTCAGAATTGGTGGTTTGACGCTAAAAAATATCTGCCTGGAACAACGATGTTTTTAATGGATGGATGCGTTAGGTTATTATGGTGGTAAATTTTCTCACTCAAATTTGTTCCATCCACTGGTTTTTCTCATCTTTCGGTGTGACTTCTGAACTGTTGGAATTATGGCCCCCCAATTTTCCCAGCCGCCGGCCCCTCCCCAAAAGAAATATTTCGAACGGTGGTGGCAACTCAAACATTTTTTATTTTTACCCAGATCCTTGGGGAAATGATCCAATTTGACCAGCATATTGTTCAAATGGGTTGGTTCAACCACCAAGTAGAAAATGCTCGACAATGAAAACAACTAAAACCACGTGATATTCACCCATAGCATCCATGTATGGTATATTTTACCTACATTTACCGAATAAAGATCAACCATTCATGTAGGTAAAATATATCAGTCCCATGGATTGTATGGGTCATGGGTCATGTCAACTTTAATATATATCAACCACTTCTCTTCGAAACTTCTGGTTCCCTAACTTTCCCCACTTCTTACCTTTCCTGAAACTAACATAGCACCTGAAAATGGATGGTTGGAATACGATCGTTTCCTTTTTGGGGTGGCCTATTTTCAGGTGCTATGTTAGTTTCAGGGAGGGTACTTCTTCCCCCTTTCACACCAGAACGAAATCCAAGGAATTATCGCAGCGACCCGCCCATCCTGGAGCTTGCGAACAGCATTATGTCGCAATCTTCGAAAGGCTACAGTTCCTCGAACGCCAAAGTCAAGTGAGCCATGACGAAGCCAGGACGCCCCTGGTTGTTTAAGGGTATTATATATCCCTGGAAGTCCAACCACCATTTTTATAGGTTGGTTTCCGAACCACCATTATTTTAGTACGGGTTTATCATCTTCCAAAAGGAACCACCATTTTTAAAATGGTGGTTGACTTCCAGGGTATAGGGGATGACGAAAAAAAAACAGTTATATTTTTTGGGATTCTTTGATAAACCATGAAATAAGGATCCCCAACAAAAAACAACCAGGATGACTCATGGAAAGTCAGGCTCTTGAAGGGTTGTTTTTCAAGGGACTCAGAATCCGAACGAGTGTGAGAATCTTGCGAACGGGGGCGGTTGGTGGCATGTCTGAGTGTTTTAACACAACACGTTTGTATCAAAGATATCAGTGGCAAAAGCTCACTACATATTCAACAACAAAATCAAGAAATGGTTCATTGTCCATTATACTGCTGTGTTTTCATGCCGGCAAAACAAACCTTGTCAGATGTCCTTCATTAAGGAACACATGGAACACATCCAACTCTCCCTAAGTTTGTACATTTTTTCTGTTCCTTTTTTACATGAAAAAACCTCAGTTGTTTATATTAGTCTGGTAAGTATACTTCCACCCTTTGAAACGTCGTTTGTTTGTGATTTTCCTCCGGTAAAAAAACACACTTCAACATCACCTCAACTCCACCTCGACCACTGCGTTCGTCCTGGATCTTTTATCGATCGGCGAAGGTAAGAACTTGTTCTCGAAGCGTCAGGGCGGTAATTTGCCAAAGCTCTGCCATTTCATTGACAGCCGGGCCGAGGCGCAGCCTTCAATCTCAGGAAATTTCCACGGATTTTGAACCAACTGTTGAGTTGTGATGTGGGATAAAAATTGAAGGGGTGAAATCCCGTGAAAAATGATGGGGAATCTCAAGGGTTAATCACACACCCTCCCAATGTTATACCCTGATTAGCCATCATTGTCCCTTGATAGCTCCCCTTTTTTCGACCTTATCTCCTGGGCAGTGGAGATTGATTGATCTGGATTGATGGGCTCAAGGGATTGATAGCAGCCCAGCATCATCCCGTAAGAAATTTGTAAAATAAGGTCATTTTTTGATGGCGGCCCTATTTTCTTGGGCGGAAACGTGGCATTTCAAGGGGGGGGAGGGGTATTTTCGAAAATGTGTTTATTTTCGAACATTTCTCCCCCAAAAAAATTGGAAAGATGATCCAATTTGGCGAATATGTTTTCAAAGGGGGTGGCTCAACCACCACTTAGATACCTAGTGTTGATCGATACTCTTTCTCTCAGAATCATGGTTCAATGGAACATGGCGTAATGTTTTGAAGGGTAACAATCCTCTTGGAGGCCACACCCATCAATGGAACATGTTTAACAAGTCTTTAAAAGAACTTCATCATGTTTTTCTAGATGGGCCCCAACCACTTACAAATAAAGCTATAGGCCCCTTATAAATGGCCCAAAACAAATCAGAAACTGGGGTTATTTCATCTTGCTTGTAGGGGCTGCTTATAACTCCATTGAGAACTGGTGAAGGGCAAGATTCCCCCCCAAAAAAGTTGGGATTTCGTCGCCCGCAGGCCAAATGGGTGGTACAACAACTACTGCAGGTGCATGCAAAAGAAGGCATTGCATGGAGGTGCCACGGTGAAAAGGCATTTTGAACGACTCATTGAATTCGTTGATGGGTTGGTTAGTTTCTGAAGATGGTTGTTTTGGACACTGAAAGTTACAATGTGATGTTTTATTATATGGTCACTAGACTAGATGATTCCATCCATGTGGTTTCTGATATTTTTCCCAAATATTACAGTACATAGTACAGTTTCAGAGAAGAAATTCATGTTGTGCCCTTGTCAAATGTATGTTCATTCCATGAGACTCATTGGTGATGATTGATATATAATATATATATATGAGGTTACACCATATTGTTATGATACGTTGACTGCATTTTGTTGCAACCCTGTTTCAGAGAACGCGACCTAATAAACACTCCCTTTCAACTCGAATCTGAAACCAAATTCGTTGTGTTTTTTGATGCAGACTCTAAGATGACGTGACGACCCAGCTGTCATGGGTTTTACCCGTGTCTTTCCGGGTATTTGGTCATATCCTCCAGTTAGTAAGTGATTAGGATCACCCCGGATCCCCATTTATAGGCCAACCTTACCTATAGAAGCTTACGATCACCATGGTTGATTAACTACTTCCATCAAAACCCGGGATGATCATCTCCAAGCAGGGATGTGGCAGTGCTGTTCCGGAGACGTATAGCTTCCAAAGAAATCGAGGTGTGGTTTAGTTTATTCCTTGCTTTCCCGGTTGGTTTCTGCTGGTCGGTTACTTGGATGATCATCCCAGTTAGTAAGTAGTTAGTAACCACCATTTATAAGCTATTTAGGCCATTTGGAAAGGGAATAACCCACCTAGGGGACTTATTAACCATGGTTATCAACCACTTACTAAATGGGATGATCCTCCAAGTGGATAAACATCACAAAGTGAACAATTTGGCCCTTTCATAAAGTTGGGAAGTTGGAAAGCTCATTCCCATAGGGATCCATGGGACGAACGGTATATTTATCATCATTTACCTACATGAATGGTTGGTGCAACAGTTTTTGTTTGACATTTTAGTTTACCATTTGGGGTTTCGAAGTCCTGCTTTATTAACCTCTTCGTGACCTTCGCCTCTGAATTATCCTGGGGCCATTGGGTTGATCTATCAATACCAAAATGACGGATCCATGGTTGCCGCACTTCCCTAAGGATCCGTTGGTATGTCCTAAGAGTCCGGGATTAGCCCAAACCATTCCTATTAAAACGAATGGGATTGGAACCCTCAATCCTCTTCTAGGGAGGGATCTGGATCCTTAGGGGTTAGATTTACCATGAAAAGAAGCCATAACGAAATGTCAACCATTAATTCATCATCATGGATCGGTAAATATACAAATACTTGCTCGTCCCATGAATCCTTTTGGTGGGTTTTTGTGTTTCTCCAGATTTCATGATACTACACTCCCTGCAACTAACATAGCACCTGAAAATAGGCCACCCCAAAAAGGAAACGATCGTATTCCAACCATCCATGTTCAGGTGCAAACTTGCTGTTAGTTTCAGGGAGGGTAAATGTCGATCACGTTAAAACTTTGGATGCATATGGATTCCCTGGACCCAGGGACCCGATCTCAGTCCGTACTTAATTGAAGGTAGCGATGGTTGTTGATTCAAAAGACGTGGATTTTTTCAAGGCAAGTTTGACCGGTCCGACCGTTTAACGACGAGGTTTTTTTTCCGCAATAAGGTAGCCAAATTGGAAGGGAAATCCCTGAAAATTTCAGGGAATTCCAGTTTGGTTAGCATTTTATTCCATTTGGCCAGATCCCAAATCCTAAACATGTCGAAGCATTCATCATTCTGGCGGTGGCAGTGCCGGATAGGTGGATATCCCACTTGAGACCATTGGCTGAAATCCTGCACCAGTTGATATGCTCTATATCTCGTTGTATAACATCTCAACAAGATCATCTAGATAACCAGCTCATTTTCCTTGCACACTATCATTTCATCATATCTTTTCAGCGCCTTTCCATCTCAAGGATAATCAATTCCAATATAAATCCCATACCATCCATGTATGGTATTTTTTACGGATGGTTGTTGTTTTGATTATATATGATAAACTAGTCGGACCAGGCAACCATGGATGGTATGAATATCCTTAATCAAAGATTAACCTCTCATAACTTTTGGATACTTTTAGCAGTTTCAACTCAACTGTTGGAGTCCTTTATAAAAGGGATAGATATACCCAATAAATACCCACCTGATATGTTTAAGGTGTTTTTTTAGGGTTTGTTATATTTTGCAGGGCCCCCAACCCGCCAAGGGGTCGTAAAAAACCCCCATTTTGCCCAAGGGGGGCGTTTTTTCCTCCATTTTCTCAAGCTGAAAGGCTGAGCTTCAAGCTCATCACGTACCATATCGTTTGGAGACTTGGCCGTGATTTTTTCCACGGATGGTCCATGTGGGTGTTTCCAAAAATAGAGGTGCCCCAAATCATCTATTTTAATAGGGTTTTCCATTATAAACCATCCATTTTGGGGTACCACTATTTTTGGAAGTATTCATGTTCGAGACGTCTCGAAGGTTTTCATCGGGGGGGGGCAGCGTTGTTGGATCAAATTAATTTAAACAAGTCTCTTTTTCCGAAAAAGGGAGTTTCATCATACCTGAACAGTCCCTATAAGTTTAGTTTTGAATGTAACTCATTGAAAAATTAGAACTTTCAGCAAAGGACCTAAGTTTTGCTTAAATCCTAACGATGCTTTGTTACTGACTGCAACATCTTCATACAAACCCGTTGATTTTTCAATGCTTGCCGCTTGTAGAAAAACCAGAAGGTAGTGAATGGTGCATGGTTTTTATCATATCAACTGGTTACCCTGGGAAAACAAACATGGAAAACAAACAAATTGTGATTTGTTTTTCGATGTTTCTCCTTTCCCCCGGGTCCATTTTCAGGGGTGTAACATGGCGTAACCCGTATGTAAAATCCATCATTTCTTCTGATGGTTTTGCAGAAAAACAGCTGATAGATTGGATGTTTAGATACACCAGACAAAAAACAGAAGCTTTTGTGAACTCAAAAGCAGCTATAGTGACTGACGCATTGATGCACCCCAGAGAATTACACTCCCTGAAACTAACAGCAAAAAGCACCTGTCAGGTTGCGCCATCACAAAAGGAAACTGATCTTCCAAGCATCCATTTTCAGGGTGCAGAACTTGCTGTTAGTTTCAGGGGAGTGTAACGGCTGGGCCACGAAAAAAACATCACCTAATTTTCACCCAACCTCCATGCTGGAAGGTTGATTTTCCAGGGTGGTTCCAAAAATGCGAAAAATGTGCGAAAAATAAGTGAAGCATCAACATGGTCCATGGTGGTTTTCAGGTCGTCAAAGTTGTGAAGTTTTTGACAGGGTATGTAATCTGTTAGTCTTTCCCATGTTACCAGAGAACTCACAGCCAACTCTGTTTGGTTCCTGTCCTCAGGACTGTTCTTCTTTCAGTTTGGTGGCACATCAATTCACCTTTTTGACAAATTGTTTTTGACTGACACATCTTTCCTGAAACCAATGAGCTTGCTTGCCTCCTGAAAATAGGCAAACTTTTGCCCCAAAAGCAAAAATATATCCGTCATTTTTCAAGCATCCATTTTCCAGGGCGTTTGCGTTTGCTGTTAGTTTTTTCGGAGGGTACATCTACATGAAAAGGCCCTTGGGTGCTTGGAGAAAAAAACAACACAAAAACGTGTTATGTTGTGACCTCCGCGCAACATGGCTGAGGTCGGTGGTCACAAAATGGTGGAATCCAAACACGCAGCTCGGTTCCAGCTCTACCGGGGTGCCATTTTTTTGCTGATTTTGTTGGATGGTGAATGTATAGGTCATGGTTGGATGATGAATGGCTCCCATACATGAATGTCTGGCTCCAAAAAACCATCTATTTGGGACTGCCTGGTACTGTATATTTACCATGTCCTCTTATAGGGAAACCTTATTGGGTGGTTATGATATATCCATCATATGTCCTTGTCAAAAATCCCCAAAGGCTGGCCATTTGTTGGGGGGGAAACGTGGCATGGGGTGGGGGGGTGGGCCCCTTAAATTCATTTAAATTTCTATGATGACATAATATTGGATTTGTTTAAGGTGATGTTTTACTCCGTACCATAGTAAACCATCATTAAAGCACAATTTTGGAGAATATACTCCTTAAAACTAACATAGCAGCTGAACATGGATGGTTGGAATACGATCGTTTCCTTTTGGGATGACCTATTTTCAGGCGACTTTGTTAGTTTCAGGGAGAATATTCTTGGAACTTTGTTCCAAGCATCAAACAAGCAGATCCGAGTAATTTGAGCTCTTAGTTCATCTTTTTTTTTCTGGCAAACAGTTGATCAACTAATGATTAGTTGTTGGTTTGGGGCCCGTTGGTTTGGAATTCTAGGATCCCCTTATTATGAAGGCCGGGACTATTAAATTGGGGGGGTACCATGATCACATCCGAAAAAACCACCGGGGGCCCCAAACTCCATCCAAGGAAGCCGTAGCACCGTAGCAAAAGACTCGTTTTTTCCTTCACACTCTGAGGTGAGAAAGTACAGCCAAAAATCACCCTAGTAGGATGCATGGGACTGGTATATTTACCTATGATGTAAGCCAAATGTATGTAAATAGCCTCCCTGAAACAAACAGCAAGTTTTTGCCCATGAAAATGGATGGTTGGTTGGAAAATAAGCCTGCCGGCTTGCTTTTTGGGGATTTTTTGGCCTATTTTTCCAAGGGGCTTTTTCAAAGTTACAATTTTAGGGCGTGTTTTTGCCCATACGATACATCATGTCAAATAAAACCAGGACTCTCACTACCTGGGCTCAATAAAGGTTTCATCCCCTTATTTGAGGAGAATCTGAGAATCTGGGCCCTAAGGCTGGCTGAAAGGTTCTTCCATTTGGCGATCGATACATAGGAAACCCTATGTGAGCAGTAATCAGTTCACCAGGGGATGAAAAAATACCCAGTTATAGAATAGGAATTATAATAAGCCAAGATATGGATCCCCCCCAAAAAAAACAACCAGGATTCAATGGTTCATGTCACTGGTGAGTTTTGATCGCTGCTCATGTGTCACAGACTAAAAACGATCGCCTTCTATCATAGGGACAATCCCATATACACCTGGAACTTGTATCACGTGGGTATTTATTGGGTATATCATCTCCCCTTTTAAAGGGCGGATACGACCAGGCAGGTTAAACAGCTAGCGCAGCATCCATCCCAAGGGTCCCCAGCATTCCCCTATGATTCTAAAATCGTCCAGAGCCACGGATATGACCACCCAGGCACGTGACTTGTTTGCGTTGCTGCAGTGCGCGAATACGCCTCGTCATATGCTGGCATGGAAACGTGTCACTTTGGACAACAAACATCATATGTTTTTTTGCTTACATGGAGTGTTCCTGTTTTTTTGTTGTTGGTCACTTTGCGGAGAAAATCAGATCCAAAAATGTGGATTTGGAGCTGGAAAATAAAGATAACAAATTTCTACAACCCACATGCTGGAGTGCAGTTCCGAAGGATGTATATTATATATAGCAACAATCGAATTTACATCCCTGAAATGTAAGCCCGCAACAACTTTTTTGACACAAATTGAAATTGGACTATTGAAAGATCAAATTCGAATCGATCATTGGAATGGACCATGAATTCATATTTTTTGTTCATACTGTCGGGTGGTGCAGGATCCTTCCATCAACAGTATGATCTGTTAAAGGCAATTTATAGCGAGCTGTTCCGGCCGGTTGGGAATTCCCCCCCAAAAGGTCTCGTGTTTTTTTCAAGGAATCCATTCCCCAACATGGCCCTTTAACATTCAGGTTAAAGGATTGATTTCATAAATTGCAAACAACCACCTGATTTGTATGTTTCACCCTGGTAATAATGGTATAGTTTCCATATTTTTACCATATTTTCTGTTAAGCTGATGAATTGTCCAGATTTTTTCACCCAGAGAAAAGATCACTTTAGCTGATGGCTTCCGGGCCTATGTCACTTAAAAGTATCATTTTGTGTGGGAAAATAATTGGGACGAAATTCAATAACTTGATCCGAAGGATGCTGTTTTTTTTTTCATCCTCCCAATTGGTATCAAGAAAACGTGTTTTTGTTCACTTCTAGGTGGTGGTTTCAAACATTTTTTATGTTGATTCATCCCTATATGGGGAAGATTCCCATCTTGACTAATATTTTTCAAAGGGGTTGAAACCACCAACTAGACTTGTATCGTAGTCAACTACCGTTATGACTCAATGTTTCTACTCACAAACAAATGTGGGGTGAACATATATGTAGTGTTTTACTTTACTATTCAAAATTTACAAAGTGGCAAATCTACTTCGTGACAGTGGCAAATGAAGGTTTCGGTCTAGGTCTGGGCTCCCTGCAACAAATATCAATAATCCTGGTGACCGACTGTTACTGAGTGGGGGGGTAGATGCTAGTAATTTTATATCCCATAGGATCCATGGTTGCCTGGTATATTTGCATACCATTTAGTTGAATTTTATGTTAAATGTACCTGGACCTTCCATTTCGGGTGCCAAATGATTTTAAGGGGGTGTCAATGAACCATCCCTTAGGGTTTATTTGCCACCCCGAAAGGAAGGTGCTGGTAGGGTGCCAAATAGTTTTCTTTTTGTGGTTGGTGTTTAAACACGAAAAATCCACAAACTCCCTTCGTCGAGGTTCTATGTCTAATCCAAGGATTCTTGGACGGGTTGACGTTGAATCTCTTGGGACGGTAGGTTTTGTTGTTGGAAAACGGTGCTGCGTTTTTTTCGTCATTTTGTGGCCTTGGAATCTGAGGGATTGATTCTTTATTATAGTTATATGTATGAACACGATTATAACATTAAATTGATGAGATTTGTTGAACAAAATTACAGTTCAAAAAGAGGGTCATCATGTTTCTTATATTTTTCATAAGTTGATTATTATATACTATATAATATATAATTATATTGATGTATATATCTCGAAATTCAACTAATCATTTTTCCAATTGTGTAACGAACTCCATCTGTTTTCGTACCGTTCAATCCCGATGCCGTTTTCTCTAAGCAGCTAAGCAGCGAAGAAATGATAATCCTCAGGTCGAAACGGCCATTGAAGGGGGGATGGGGGGACTGGAGTCATGTAAGCCCATCATGTTATTATGTACCCATTCGATAATCCATAGGATCCATGGTTTCCTGGTATAGGTTGATGTTTTATGTTAAAATGTAGGCAAATATACCAGGCAAACATGGATCCTATGGGTAAGGATTCTTCAAGATGGGGATGACCATTCCCCACCCCCCGAAGTTTAAGAGCGAAAAAATGATGGCAAACATGCTTGAAACCGGCATGGTTTGCCCGGGGCGAACTGTTAAACTTCAGGTTGCTAACTGTTAAGCTTTCCTCACCAAGCTGCTTCCCTTAGGAATCGGTGAAAAGACTGCAGCACAAATCTTTGAAGATATCTATCAGGAGCAGAGGTGCCATCAAAGTGCCATTTAAGTTTGGTCCGAGAAGATCCGAAAAGACTTCAAGGTTTCAAGGTTCACATTTTTGTGGCCTTGGAAGATAACTCCAAGAAATTGGTAAGCGAAGGTTGTGTTGCAGCAGTTTTTAAATCTACGGATGGTTGTCGGTGGTTGTTGTCCTACACTTGCTGTTGTGGGACCGTGGCTTTGCTCATAAAGTCGTCGCTTCTGAAGTGACGAATTTTGGGGGACCGTGGATCCCATACCATCCATGGGACCATTGTATATTTACCTACATGAAAATCATAAAAACTCACCATTCAGTGTAGGTCAATATATCATACATTGGGTTGGTCCCCTGTCATAATCCTGGTGGTGACTATTGTATATCAAAGTTTGCAGGAGGTTTTGCCGTCAGGGCCCAAGTTGCTAGGCATATACCTCTATCATGTCACATGTCGACGGTCACCTCGCCACTTCAAACAGCAACTACGTTTCTACACAAACACGGCTAAATGATGTTTCTAGATGCCCAAACATCCTGCAAGAATGATACCAGACTCAACTAAGAAGGCAACGGGTCTTTGGGAGCACCGAAAACTTCTACAGCCTCTTATCAGAAATCTAGGTGGTGTTTTCAATTATTGTTTTTTTCACTTCTATCTGGGGAAGATTCCCATTTTGACTAATTTTGTTTGATTGGGTTGAAACCACCAACTAGAAATCCTCCCACAAATTGCCTTGATTTGGAGTTTGAAGGTGAGTTTTTGAAAAACTTCGTCACCTCTTAGGATGAACAACGATGTTCAGGCCAAGAAAAATGGTGACTGTCTTACCCAAACAATCTATGTATGGTAGTATATTTCCCTACATGAAAACCATTAAAATCAACCATTCATGGATCGGTAAATATACCAGGCCATACGTGGATGGTATGGGGATTTGGGAAAGACCCAAAGTTGCGGTCGCTGTTTCTATAGTATGTCATATCATGAATCATTTGGATTTACATGCATATATCTTGTCAATAGCTGTTTCTGGTTCCCTTAAACTGGTGGTAGGTAGCATATAAGCACCCAATAGGCAATATATAAGTGGTATATACTGCCAATTGGGGATTATATGGTACCTAGCACCTATTACGGGAACCAGGAAACTCCATTGATCTTGGTCAGATTGTAGCTGAGTTGCAGGGGAATTTTTTCCGGACCTTCCAACGGGACATCTAGGTGAAGGTTCTGATGTTTCATTCCATTTGGGCGATGTCATATGGGGGGTTCCAAAAATAGGGGTGGGCCCCCAAAATGGATGGTCTACAATATAAAACATTATATATTAAAATGATTTAAAATGGATGCATTTGTGGGGAAACCCACTATTTTCGGAAACACCCATATATGACAACTTAGTTAGCTTTCCATATATATATATATATATATGCAAAAAAATGATGCTAAATTTCAGGCCTTACACGTCCCAGAATTTCTAAGCGAATTGATAATAAAATATGGACCATTTTTTTTCCCGGAGGCTCACCGTTAGTCCAAAAGCTCATCATTTTGGGTATCCAATTATCCAGCCGTTGGTTTTCAGGGGTGTAAACTGTAAACTTCTTTGGAACAACGCAACAACATCTCCGCCTAAAAACCTCGGGGTTTGAACCGTGGCAGGTTGAGACCCGAAAAGTGGGAAGGCAAAATATATTTTGAGGAGCAAACTGCGGTGATGGCAGTTGTTTTTCACCCATACCATCCATGGTTGCCTGGTATATATGTATATATATATACCTACATGAATGGTTGATTTTTACGGTTTTCATGTAGGGAAATATTTACCAGACCAGTCCCATGGATCGTTTGGGTTATGTGATTCTGTTACTCTTTCTCCCATAATCATGGTTCAGAGCAAAATGGCTGTGTTTGGGTCGCTGCTATTGGAGGGACCCATTTTTTCACTTCCATGATTATGGAAGGAAGGGTATTTAGGTTCTGTGGAGGTGGATGGTGCTGGTGCTGCTAAAATTATGTTTCCTTTTTTTGGGGGGAAGGGGGAACGAATGGTGAAGATGTGTATGTTAACTTGTTTTTTTTGTTTCGAGCATGTAGATTGAATTGCTGTGATTGATTCATTGCTCTGATTGATTCATTGCTCTGAGCTGTAGATTGATTCATTGCTCTGAGGGTGGCCATCTAATAGAGGTCTGTTTTCTAAGGCATGTAGGGTGCAAATGGGTGCAACTGGTTCACTGGCAATGGAAAAAAAACAACAACCATTCCAAATTCCCAAGATCAAATCGTTTTCAAAGGACTTGTCTTCCTTGGCAAAAGTGCTGGAAGAAATACATGAACTGAACAACGATCCTGCCGAATGCGTTACTCAGTTGCAGGAAGAACGATGGGGAGATTCACAGGTGACGTGACTAACGGTTCTGAAGCATGATGAATTTCTGTCCCTTTAAAAAACGGGACGTTTTAAAAGCTGAAAGCTTGAAATTGAACTTTTAAGGTGTTTTCAAGAACATTTTTGGAGCTAAGATTTTTTGGTAGATTCATTGATGATCTAGAATTATGCTCGGTGCCACCAACATTGAAACGTTCGCAACTTGTTGGTGAACTTCATAACATTGATGTAATACTGTTGATGGTTCAGAAATCCCAAACAACCACCAGGCATGTTAATTAAACCCTAATAAAGAATGAGATTAACCACTCTGAAGCATCAAAAGTTTCGTAACAATTCCACGTGTTGTCACTCGTCGGGCCAGTCGTTTTGGTTTTGCGAAGAGAAGTTTCGATGAAAAAAACCTAAGGTGAGATTGGCAAAGAAGTGGTATGATCCTTACTTGATGCAAAGTTATCCTGACATTGAGGCCTGCCGACTTTCAAAGGGTGAAATTCGGGAGATTTTTGAGTTGAAACCTGTGACAAGTTGTAGCTGGTCGACCTAGGATGACCTGTGGTATTGATCGGAGGAATCCGATCCTACAAATGGGCAAATTCAAATGTTTTCATCAGATTAGTCGGAATCACTTGAATGAGGGCATCGAAAATGACTATACTTGGTATAATATTCATATCAGTAGGGTGGTTTTGGATGTGTTCTCTCTAAGTACAGGTATGGACTTATTTCAGGTAACATATTTTTGATACCCCCGGGAACGATCACATATTCCATCCAGTTGGCGAGTCTGGAAGATGAGTTTCCTTTCTTATTGCTGGGATATCTTAGTTCCCATAACAGTATCTGACGTATCTGGGTGGTGGCAACTCACACATGTTTTATGTTTATCCCCACTTGGGGAAGATGAACCCAATTTGACGAGCATATTTTTCAGATGGGTTGGCTCAAAAAACCACCAACTATAGGTATGGTTTTTCAATATGTTTGACTCGTCGTTTTCCCCAAATTCCAAGGTTAGAGCTTTGTCCCCCCCAAAAAACCACATGTTCGGAGATTTTCGGAAACTGTCGCTGCCGCAGATTTTGTTTCCAAATTTGACTTCCCACATTTTTTTTCGTTTCTTGAGGGCCAAGGGGCCAAGTGACCGAAAAAACCCTGTAAAAATGATGGATCCATTTAGGGAACTAACATATCCCCTACCCTTGGACCCCAAAACCATGAAAAATGAAGGTTTTACACCCCTAATATATGGGTTATAAGCTATAACAAAAAAATTGAAGGTTGTGGGTTCCCATGGTAGCAAGGTAGTTTTGAGTCGATGAGGGAAACCAAACTTCCCCAACTGGGAAAGGTGATCGTTCCACAGAGTGTATCATAAACTAAATTGAAAAACTGATCTAGGTGGTGGTTTCAAATATTTTTTATTTTCACCCCTACCAGGGGAAGATTCCCATTTTGACTCATATTTTTCAAAGGGGTTGAAATCACCAACCAGTGATTATTACCGAGATCTTTTGATTGACAGGTTGCCAAGGATGGGTTTTGTTGTAGAAGTTCACCAGTTCCACCCCCCAAAAAGGTTACAAGTTTCAGATGCCTAAATTTTCCATAGGATCCATGGTTGCCGGTATATTTACCTACATGAATGGTTGACTTTTACGGTAAATGTACCATTCAGGAGGATCCTATGGGATTGGAGATTGGCCTGTGTACATTTGCTTCGGTGAATTTTCTCCGGAAAAAAAACTGCGAAGAGTTCGCTGGCTGGAGTTTGTCCCAAGTTGTGTTGTTTAATTGGTAAATACCTCCTCAAAACGGGTGGTCAATTTTCCAGCTACATATATCTTTGGTTTACCGAAGTATCTATCATACTGTTGATAGAAGAAATCCTGCATCACCTGGGATGTATAAAACAATGTAAATCATGGGATATTTACCATATTAACTGGTGCAGGATTATTTCCATCAACAGTATTATCATAAATTTTCCGAGCACAGGGAAAGTTGTTATGTTGAATAAATTTTGTGCACAAGCCTGATGGTCAGGAGCTTCAGGACCGGAGGGAAGACTTCCTGGTCTTTGAAGATATGATGTCCAAGTGGGAGACGTCCCTGAAACGTCACGAATGGTGGTGGTCGGAGTGTCGTCTGAATTTATGTGTTTTTGGAGTGCAAAAATCATATATAATATATATAGCTGTAGAAATGTGGTGTTTTTTTGGCAGTTGGTACTGGAACCCCAAAAATCTAAGGCTGGGTTCCCCCAAGTCGAATGCGGGACCTCGGCAATGTGAAAAAACTTCACAATCTCTTTCAATGACTCATCCTGGCCAGGTCCAACCCAATATTCATAGAAATTGGGTCGTACCCCCGACATGTAACCCCAAGCCCATATTTGGTGATTTAGTCAATAGTTAACACAAGGATATCAACCAAATAGTGCGTATTGTAGGGTGGGGTTACGATTGGGGGTTAGGAGACTTTTTCCATGAAATATGTGCTAAGGTCGAGTCGATCAACTCCCCATGAAGTTTCCCTGTTACGTAGGGGATGGTCATCAATCCCATCCCATCCATGAGTTTTTTGTACCCTGGCTCTAAAATAAATATTCAACCCACCAGCTGGAAAAAAATATCCTAAGGTTGTCCATGGCGCTCCAAGAAATGGAAGTCAGTGGAGATTCAGAAGCTCAGAAGGAGAGAGATGTCGGGCCTCTCAAATGAGCAGATCATTGGAGATGTTCAGAAATGAGCAGTGATGAGTTCGCCCCTGGTTGGTTGATATTTTTCATTGGGGATTTTTATATTTATTATACTACCCAGCTATATGGAGACTGTTACGGGATTATAATGAGCCAATGTAAGGATCCCTATACACCATCCAGTTTTGAATGGTTTAACATCACTGCTCAGATTTGTGTGTTGCAGGTTGTGTATCTGGTGGTTTCAAATATGTCTACTGTATATTTTTCAATGTTCATTTTAAGGTTTTGACCGAAAAAGGTAAAAACATTATAAAACTTTATGTTTGGACAAATTCATTCGATTTCGTAAAACCTTGGTCCGTTTTCTTGAAGTTTGCTTTTTTTGCGCATGTAAGGATCGGAAAAAACAACGAAGGGAACGAATGTGTTTGTGAAAGGAAAATTCAACGGGGTTCATCGTTGCTGTACAGGGGAAAATCAACCTCAGTAAAGACAACGGAGATCCGATCTAAACAAAAAACCTTTAAAAAAATCTCCGTGAATTCCCAATGGGTTCATGAAACATGCAGCATGGGTCATTAACAAAAAAAACACATATTGAGGGTATCAAACAATGCAAATTGATGGTAGTTTGTACTGATTTACCCTTAAAATGTGCATTACTTTAGGTTACTACCATAATGCATGTGGAGATCAATTTTTGGTTGATCCCTCGGTTCACATGTGTTGAAACCTTGGGGATTCGCAACCCAAAAACCGGGTCACCCGAGGTCGTGACACTGACGACCATCCATGGGGCGAAAGGATTGGCAACTTGGAATCCCCCGAAAATTCGTTGCGGAAAGTGGCTGGACTGTTGGTTGTGTGAAATCCGGCTAACCACCAAGGATGATGATTACCATCCAGGGAATTAACATATCCCACCTTGGGAAAAGGAAAATCATCTTCAAAATGCCATTTTTGGGGGATATGTTAGTTCCCTGGAGGGTATCCCATTGTTTATAGGGTTTGCACCACCATCCCAGGTGGTTGTTTGGGATTTCAACGAAATCAACAGAGATTTTAGAGGGACTTTTTTTTTTAAACAAAAATGCACCAAAT
Organism: Breviolum minutum Mf 1.05b.01; assembly: GCA_000507305.1. NCBI lineage: Eukaryota > Dinophyceae > Suessiales > Symbiodiniaceae > Breviolum > Breviolum minutum. Next base: position 70,289 of record DF240381.1, read on the forward strand.
CTTTAGGCATCTGATTATACCTGATTTTTTCATAGATACCCTAGAAGTCCAAAGACCATCAAAAGAATAGGTTTTCACCAAAGACTATTGTTTTAGTAGGGAATTTTAATCATCCCAAATTGGGGACTATAATTTTAATAGTCTTGGACTTCCAGGGGATACGTCTTCAAATTCTTGGAATTTTCCATTTTTTCATGTTAGTCTCGCTGGTGGTTTCAAATATGTTCTTATTTTCCATCTCCGAAAAATGGGGAAATGATCCAATTTGTCTAATATATTTTCAGATGGGTTGAAACCACCAACTAAAAATCATTTTTCAACCATCATTTTTTCCAGGGTTGAATTTGTGATATAGGNGATTATACCTGATTTTTCATAGATACCCTAGAAGTCCAAAGACCATCAAAAGAATAGGTTTTCACCAAAGACTATTGTTTTAGTAGGGAATTTTAATCATCCCAAATTGGGGACTATAATTTTAATAGTCTTGGACTTCCAGGGGATACGTCTTCAAATTCTTGGAATTTTCCATTTTTTCATGTTAGTCTCGCTGGTGGTTTCAAATATGTTCTTATTTTCCATCTCCGAAAAATGGGGAAATGATCCAATTTGTCTAATATATTTTCAGATGGGTTGAAACCACCAACTAAAAATCATTTTTCAACCATCATTTTTTCCAGGGTTGAATTTGTGATATAGGGACCTCGGGAGAGTAGTAGCTTTCAAATGTCCAGTTGAGGTGTATAGAATTTCTAAAAAAGGTGCTACTAGCACTCATGTCAAACCGAAACAAAATCTAACAGGGAGCGATGAATGGAGAGGATGTGGAAAAACGTCATGGGGGAGACGCTGGAGATGTGGTGTGCTTATATGTTAATAATTTTCATGAAGACCGGCCAAATTGGAGTCTGACTCGCTATGACTGTGGTTGCTTTCTAAGAGTGCAGTACCCATACATTTTCGTGTATGGTACATTTACCTACGTTTACCATAAAAATCAAACAAATGCATCTAAGTAGATATACCATACATGGCTGGTATAGGATATTTTGCATAAGTAACTTCAACCACTTGTTTCATGAAAACGCTGCTGCACTTGGCGCTGCGGAATTAAGGAGTGGAATACGGTCTTCATGATTGACATGGTAGAATATATTCCCTGGATGCTCTTTGCTTGCAAGTCATGGAAGTTTCAAATTCGTCATGCGAATCTAAGGGGCGTTTACCCCCCCAATGCCACCCCCCCACGAGGCAAAAAACGGCCTAAGGTCTATTTTTCGAGATGCGTGATTTGCTGTATTTAATCCATTCATTGCCTTTGGCCCCTGAGATTGTTGACTTTGGAATTTCTGTTGCATCTGAACTATCAATTCTCCATCTTTTTGACCCTTCACAACCTCCATGTTGTGTTGTTTTTTTGAAGATTACCCTAGGCATCCATCGTCATTACCATTCTCAGAAGGTGATTGTATCCCTAGGGTTATGAACAAGTGTGTTTTAACACATTTGCGGCAGAGATACTTCGGCAAGCCTCTCTCATTGGCGAAACAACATGGTGTTTTGTTTCCAAACAACATTCCTTGATTTGCTGAGTCACTTTGGAAAAAAATACACTCCCTTTTCAACTAACAGTTCGCACCTGAAATTGGATGCTTGGAATACCGAATACCAGTTTCCTCTTGGGTTTCTGGCCTATTTTCAGGTGCCATGTTCGTTGTTTCAAGGGAGTTAGCTGCACCCTGGGTCCCAATGAACTGCTGGAGTCGCTGTTCACATCACCTCGTTTGGAAGAAAAGGAACATCATCGACTCTGGACCTGTTCCATGACTTTGGGTGAAAAACATGTGGTGCGTGTTTCCTAAAATGGTGGGTATTCCCCAACTATCCCATGGGTTTTTTCCTACTAAAAACTGATGATTTTGGGGTGGAGATTGGGGGAAACCCACTATTTGTGGATACAAGATATGCCCCCCCGAGATGTAACTACAAGATCTCATTCAAGTTGTAGATCATCTTTCAATCCTGCCTTCACTTGGTCAACGGCTCGTGCCTTCAGAAAGCAACGGCTCGTGCAGTGACCAGCCTTACAACCCTGGGTTGTTTGCTGTATAGAACGGGATTGTACTACCCAGTTTTACAGGACAGGAATTATAACAAGCCATGAACATCCATGATTTCTGTAAACATCTATTGGTACCAATCAGGGTTTTTTCTGGAAACGTCTGGGGTTTTGATCGTTGCTCAGGGACAAAAAACCAGAAGAAGAACTTCGAGTGATGCGACTTGGGTCGCAGACATCGGTACACGACGGTCACGACTGGGAGAACAAAAATAACCTGATAGGATCCATTGGGACGGTCATGTATATTTTGTTCACCTATCCCAAAGGATCCATATGTATATTTGCATATATATATATATATATATACCCGTAGGGCCGTGGGGTTCACCGGGAACTCCTGCCCCGTAGGGGGTTTATATATATGAAGTTGGGGTGGGGTTGGGGTGGGGTTGGGGTGGGGTGGGGTGGGAAGTGGTAACGTTCCTTGCACTTGCACACATGGTCGGTGCTACGCAAGTCACTGTCTTAGATGCTTTGAAAAAGCATCGAAGTTTGGCTTCTCGAAGCTTCCTGTCTCCTAGTCAGGTGTTCAAACAACCTTTGTGGCAAGTGTGAGNTATATATATTTACTGATCCATTGAGGATCGTTGGAATCTTTATGGTTTAAATGTAGGGAAATTATACTTAGTACATGGGATTGTTTGGGTATCATTGATGGTCGATTTTCATGGGAATTTCATGAAGGTTAAAAAAACACCTTCCCCAACCCAGGAAGTCGCAGGCCGCTTCCCCCGAAATGGCCTCCGAGTAGCAGTCTATGACAACCTCACCCAAAGTCACTGTAAATGTTGTTTAGTTTTTGGGAATCCTTCTGGGCCATTAAGGTACCAGTCTTTATGCATCCCTTATAAAAAAAGTTGATGAATTTTTGGATCCCTTCCAAGGTGGTATGAAGGTTTTCATTTAAGAAATGATTCCATTATATGGATGTTTCCTTAAATAGTGGTACCCCCAAATCATCCATTTTAATAAGGTTTTCCATTATAAATCATTCATTTTGGGGGTTTTCCCCCTATTTTTGGAAACACCCATATAGAGCCAACAACTTTCAACCTCTACCTTTTTGTGCCCGATTAACTTGGTCAACACCTCAAAACAAGGGACTGAAAAATTGGGTTCTAGCTAGCCATCATATACTGGTTGTTTTATAGGGATTCTTATCATGGTTTATTATAACCCCGATATAACTGGGTAGTATAATCCCCTATATACCCTAACCAACCAGGGTTTTCTTCATTGTTCATATGATTCCTAGTGATACAGGAGAGATGGGTCGGCAGTGGCCGAGATGGGTCAAGTGGCCCTGTCAGACCGGAAGTCCGGAAAGCCGAAGCGAATGCGGCGATGACATGGACATGGACATTCAATGATCTATTGACTCGCATTGTTTACCCCAAAAAGTACCCAAAATGAAGGTAAACCCTGGAAGTCCAAGACCAAACAAAGAATGGTTTTTAGGATGATCCATGTAAAGGATTCCCTACTACCACTGGGCAAAGTTTGGTCTTTGGACTTCCTAGGTAAATAGATCCACACCTTTTTTTTTCACCCTAAGGACAATTGGACCCTGCTATTTGAAGGGTGAATGAACCGGTATGACGGGGTGTTTTGGTCCTCAAAATAGCCAGGCCTTTGAGGGGTCAGGATCCTTAGGGCATATATCATATAGATTGAGTCTTTCCTAAACAATCCATGTATGGTATATTTCCCTACATTTACAATTGAAATCAACCATCCATGTAGGTAAATATACCAGGCAACCATGGATCCGTGATGGGTTTGGGAATGTTTTGAAGTTCCAGATTTCCCAGCGAAACGCCAACGGCATGAAACAAAAACCCACGATCAGCTAAGGTACGTAGGCATAACTCGCGCCTGCCAACGACTCTATTTATGTTGTCCTGCTCCGCCGCCGGAGCTTTCGTACCTTGGGCTATGAATGAAACCGCAATTGATACAGTACGTTTTCATCATACCATGGGCTGGTATCTTACTTGGCCAATGGCTAAACGGCTTAAACTTTTTAGGATTACATATTTAGTAGGGAAAATTTCAGGGTCCATTGGCTAAGTGAGGTATACTTACCTACATGAAAACCCATCAAAATCAAACCATCCATGTAGGTAAATGTACCATGCAATGATATAATTAATACAATTGAGTGTTTTGGGAATGATACACAGGTTGATTTTTTTATTCATGGGAAATTTTTCCAGGATACAAAAAACACCCCCCCAAAAAAAAATTGGGGCCGTGTTCTGTCGTCATGTCATGGGTTGGTCGGGTTCCCCCGGGGGACGGGATCCAACCAACCCATCCAAGGCTGTGGCCGTCGCCCTCCCGATTCGAGTAGGTTGTCATGGTCAAAACATCCCATTCCCCATAAGGGGGGTTCCTCCCGGACCCTTAGGACATACCCCCTGGAAGTTTAACATACACCGTTCGCCCCTGAAAATATACCATCCGACCCAAAAGGAAGCCGGATCGTCTTCCTTTCCCATCACTTTTCAGGGGCGAACTCTCAAACTTCGGGGGGTGTATCTGGATCCTGATGAGGTTGAGGAATTGTACCAATAGTGGCCTTTAAGGCCAATGATGGCTTTCAGGCATTGGAAAGTTGAAATCATGGAAGCACAAGATGCAACCTTTTTGGTTAAGACCTCAGGTGCGAACCCAAAATGGTTCTAATTTGGGTGAGCATGTAACATACTGTTGATGGTTCAGAAATCCTGCACCACTAGTATTTGAAACCCTATGAAATTCATGGAATATTCTTAATGTCCAACTGGTGCAGGATTATATCCATACTGACAGTATGTCTATATAATTTAAAGCCTGTTGAATTTAACCCTCTGGAGTTTTAATTAATGAATCCAACCAACCAATTGAGTAGACTTTTTTATATAATAGAACCCTGAGCTGGATGGATCATTTCGTGGCATCCGATTTGTGGAATTTGTTTTCGCTAAAAAGGTGTCCCAAGCAAATTTCACGCCACAATCACCTATAGGTGGTGGTGGTTTCAAGTATTTTTTCTTTTCACCCCGAACCCTGGGGAAATGATCCAGTTTGACGAGCATATTTTTTAAATTGGGTTGAAAACCACCAACTACAGTCACAATACGACTTTTAATTTTTTGGCTACCCAACACGTTGAAGAGGCCAAATACTACCAAGCAACTAGATGTTGGGTTTCTCATTTTTTTGTTCGAAACCTTTACCCCAGATCCTTGGGGTACGAATGACTTATTGAATCCAATTTTACAGGAGGAATCTATTTTTTTGGATTATATAGATGTGGCTTAACAAAAACCAAGAAACATAAACCACCCAGCAGACCCAAACAAATCTTGTGTTTTAAAGGCATTGGGGGGTGTTTCATGGAAATTCTTACACCAGGTTTCATCTTTTGATGTTTTTTTGGTGATTTTTTACGGATTCGATCCCATGGTGTATGAATCACCATTAAAGGCACCATTTGGCATAATATTGTAATATATTATTAAAAACAAACTTTTTCCAGGCATCTTATGATGCAAAATCCAAGTGAGGAAACGTCATCTTTTGAAATGCGTTGGCCTAAACCGATGGGAATCCTGAGGGTTTTTCTTAATAGGATCTTATAGGTTCCAAGTGACTGGTAACCTTTACCTACATGAAATGTGGTATATTTTTCCTATATGAAAATTTACCACAGCAAATCAATGATATCCATGGCTCAGTTAGAAAATATACTTACCAGACCCATAGGATCCTAGGGGATACCTACACTAGGTGGTGGCAACTCAAATATTTTTTTGATTTTCACCCCGAACCCTGGGAAAGAAACCCCCAATTTGACGAGCATATTTTTTCACAGGGGTTGGTTCAACCACCAACCAGTACCCTCCCTGAAACTAACATAGCACCTGAGAATAGGCATTTCCAATAGGAAATACATCTTCCAACCATCCATTTTCAGGTGCTATGTTAGTTTTTGGGGGTGTACATGAAAACCAAGGCCAAACAAAAACTTAAGTTCAAATTGTTTCTCCCTCTAAAGTCGCTTCCCTTTCCCAAGCTAAGCCGTTTTTTTCGTTTCCAGGGAAAAAATATCATCCAGCCAGTTGCCTGGTACTAATATGGGTGTTTCCTTAGATTTCTGGTACCCCCATTTCACACCCCAAGTGATGTTCCTTTTTAGTAGGGAAAACAAACCCATGGAAATTGTTGGGGGAATACCCACCATTTTTCCGGAAAACCCCCATATTAACGGATCCATGGATTCCCGTTGAGTTTTGATGGGTTTTTCATAGGCCCGGGCCCCATATACTAATCCATCGAACCCACCATGATGGAATCCTGCGTCTCGGGCCCTTGGCCATGGGGAACGAACGGGTCCCCGGACCTTTCCGAAAAGGGAAAAAAACATCTCCCAGGCATTGGCTTCAATTGCTTCCGAATTTGGAAGACTTGGTGGAGATTTGTGATTTCACGCTTCCACAGCGAAGATGAAGTTGATGAAGTTGATAGTGATGAGCTAGTGACTGATGTGTGAATCGGGGGCGTTATGAGTTATGAGTGTTCAAATTTCCGATTTCAGAATCATCAGATGAGCCGGTCACCTGTTGAGATCCGATTCACTGTGTTCTTCCACAGCGAAGAAGTCATGGGAAAATTTAGTTGGGTAGCATGGAAACCTGCATACATTTGAAGAAATGACTAATGATTCAGTATCCGGAATCTTGATTATTGCTTTCATATGCTTTTATACTTTACTGATTTCTCAATATTTCTCATAGACGAGGTGCTTCTTATTGACAAAAAGCCGAGGACACCAGTTGTATTTCCAAAGTATTGAAGTCTCCAAGCTCATCTTGATTTCATTCGATTAAAATCCTTGAATGGATTTGGTTTCATGACCACTTGGGTTTTGTTTGAAGGTAAGATCCCTTACCTTTTTTTGTTTGTGTGTGTGTGTGTGTCACAAAATTTGCAGGTGAAACGATTCCATGCAAACTTGGGAAGCACACCTTCGAGGGGTTGGTTCCGGAGGTTAGCCGTAGCGAGAAGTCGGTCACGTGTCGCCTTGAAGGGAGGAGATTTAGTGATGTTTTTTTTGTTCATGATGGTGATGGCTTCCAAATGGAATCATACCAGAGTACTTGGTGTTTTTTTGCTACTAGATATTGTTGTATTATTATATGATTATATATCTATATATACACATAGATTCTACACGAAATAGGATATATAGAGTACTTGATGTAATATAGCCTGTATAGCTACTAAAATTTCTAGTATATCCCTAAGAATCCAGACCCCTCCCTCCCTAGAGTAGGATTGATCGTCTCAATCCCATCCCCAGGTCATAGGATTAAAGGGGAAATCCCGGACGCTTAGTACATATCTGGATCCTTAGGTAATAATATATACATATATACATTCTACACCAAATATCATATATACATACACATATTATACCACCGTTCAGTTTAATGAAACGACATGAGATTTCAGCTTTACAAACAAACCGAAAAATCCCAAAATCCATGGCACGAGCCGAAACAACATCTTCAGGATTGAAAAAGTTGGACGACGACCTGCCCCCAATGCAATTCTGGTTGAAAACGTGACCATTTCAAAGGTTGTTGATGACCTCCAACGTTTGGGGACAATGAGGTCACTTTGAACTCACCTGGAACAGTAAATTTGACTTAAACTATATCCGATGATATTGAGTCTATCGTTTATATGGATATATGAATAACAAAAGAACTCTTATTTTTTATTCTCAAAGATAGACTAAGCAGCTTAGATTCCTTCCAAGTCTTCGAGTCTTTACTCTTTTTCTCCAAGAATCCTGCATAATGAAAAATGAGACTTTTCACCGCATTTTCCAAAAAACCCCGTTTTCCATGATGATGTGAGGAAGAGTAGGCTTTTAATGGTTATTTTTTTCCCAAAAAAATCCGGTCAAGAAAAAGTTCGCAAAGTCGAAACGCGACAAACTTCCTGCTACGAGTCGGGGGCGAAGTCAACGCAGTATGTGTCACTGCGGACATCCGAAAAAAGTGACGGCGCACCAAACTGCTGTTCCCGGACTGGTTGGTTGGAAAATACACGGCGACTTTCAAACACTTTGCAGTTTAGAATTTTGGTTTGTGCTTGAAAACAGTTTAATTATTGGGGAGGGTCATGTTCTGTTGCATATTGTTGTATTTGAAAGCATGATCTCATCATCATCATCATCATCATCATCATCATCATCATCATCATCATCATCATCATGATCATCATCATCATCATCATCATCATCATCATCATCATCATCAAGATGGGGTTTGTGATGTAATGTTTTTATCTAGGAAGGTAGATTTAGGAAGACAGCTATAAAAGTGTCAGGGTCAGTGGTAGCTTTTGTTTACACGAGGTTTGACATTTGCTGTTCACCCTGATGTTTGTGGTGATTTTTTACATGGGCGTCTCAAACACCATTCTATCACAAAACTGGATGATATACACACTAGCATACCATGGAATGACATAGACTAGACTACACAAAAAACAACTCATAGAAATTGAGAGTTGACACCATCAGCCAATGGTTGTACACTGCTTTAAGCCCATTCGTTTGGGAAAATGAATCTCTTGTTGTTCAACGTTTATTCAACACAAATTCCAAACTATCATTTACTATGTAGATGTCCAGATGTCCAACAATGCCAGGTTCAAGATGATGATGATATGGCTAAGTCTCGGGTGCATGATTTCAAATGCTCCTAATAGTCCCGAAAAAACATGTTTTTTGCCCAACTATCTACGTACTGTATTGGATAAGAGTCAAATGCTGCAAATGATGATTTACAGTAAACTTATCTAAAATAACTCTACACATCTGCATCCAAATATTGCAACAGTTGTCAGGAAATTGATTTGAAAAGAATCTATATGGATGTTTCCGAAAATAGTGGTCCCCCAAATCATCCATTTTAATAGGGTTTTCCATTATAAACCATCCCCCTATTTTTGGAAACACCCATATAGTATCTGATCTTCCTCTTGATCTTCTCCCGTTCCCTGCATGCGTTGTGGACAGCTTCAGGTCCCGTGTTGCAAGTCAACACACCTGTTGCTTCCAGTGTACCACATGTTCCTCCTGGAAGTCTCAAGGTGACCGACCGGGGGGTTCACCCAGGGAGGAATGAAAAATTTGAAAGGGCGGGCCCCTTTGTTGTTTAGGATATATAGGGGGATGACACATTACCCAGTTATATAGGGATCATAATAAACCATTATAAGGATCCTTATTAACTAACCAGGTTGTTTAGGGTTTACACCCCTGAAGGGTAACGGCTGGAACATAATTCCCTGGAGGTTTGGTTCAGATCATGTTCCTTGCTAAATGGGTGATGGCTGTAGGTTCCAGCGGTTAGTCTTCCAGGTTGTATACGGGTTGACAAAATACAGTATCCAGTTTTGTGGGGATTCTTTTTATAAACCAGGAAATTAAGGATTCCTATTGAAGCAACCAATGTTTTTTTGGGAAGTGGCAAAAAGGGCTTTAGGAAGCGGGTTGAACATGAATGAAAGGAGTGTTGTTTTTTGTTTTTGAAGATGGTCATTATGTGTACCGTTTATCTTTTGTTTGTTTAGTTGGTGATTTTTTATGGATTCTACCATGGGATTCATCACCAATTAACTTAAACTTACCATTAGGAGAGTATGTTGTGTCATCTTTTTCCAACCACCTTAATATAAGCAAATCTAAGTGATGAAGTCATTTAAAATTGGCCCATCAAGTCGGAATCGTGAGGTATAGGATCCACCGGAATGGTATATTTACTTTCAAGGGACAAGGACGGGTGGACCCCTAACGTGAGGACCCATGGTATTTAGCTTGTGTTCCATAGGGATTCTTGGGGATTATAACCCATAAATACCCACGTAATATAGGGCTTATATAGGGATTTCCCATAGGGGTACGTCAGTAGGGGTACATCCGACTATCCCGTGATACCTACGTTTACCATTAAAAAATCAACCATCCATGGATCGGTAAATAAATATACCGTACATCCCATGGATCCGTCATGGCGGGCCAAAAAAGACTGACTCCATGTTTTTTGTTTCTAAAGAAGCTTCAACTACACCCTGGAAATTTAACATGGAGCCTACAAGTCATCCATTTAGAAAGGAAAATGATCTTCCAAACCTTCATTATTATGTTCCAAGTTAACCTTCCGGGGTGTAATGATTAATTGGTGGTTTGGAGCCCGGTGGTTTGGATTCCTGGGAACTGGGGGAACCGCTTAAAGGATCTTAAAAGCATGAATGTTGTCCACCAACAAATATTTTTTGCAATGAAAATAACCTGGTTGTTTAGGGTATATATAGGAGATTATACTACCCAGTTAGGTGGGCAACACAATAAACCATTATAAAGATCCCTAATAAACAACCAGTATAATGGAAGTGGGTTGAAAATGGTTGATCATGATGTGTAGTTGTTTCATGTTCATCGCTTTTGTTCCAAACTTCAGGAGTATCACATCCATCCTAACAAACTGTTTAGATTTTTTCTGCAAGAAAAACTATCTCAAAAACACACTTTTTTTAAGAATTATGTCAATCAATATCTCCCTTACTAAACCTCTATCAGTTCCATCCTATGATCCATCCAATTTCATTCCCGTCCAGTAGCCTAACATTGCTAGGCTGGAAAACCATCAAACTTTTCATAGGAGATACATCGAATCGACTCAAATCGTTGGAATTTTCCATTGGATTACTTGGATGTACCAGGAAGTTAGGATCAAAGGTTAGGATCAATGGGTTATAACTGTTATAACCCCAATATATCCCATTTTTAAGTAGGTGAAATAAACCATTGATCCCAACCTTTGATCCTGACTTCCTGGGACATCCAAGTAACGTTAGTAAACTCGGGGTTTTTGTCGTTAAACCCTCCAAAAAGCTCCGAAAAAAAAAAACGCCACGCGAACGCGAACGCGCCGCCTTCGCCGCGACTCCGCGGGCAACGGCTTGCCCGGCGCCATGGTTTGGTCGTATGCTCATCCAGGTAGCACCTCAATCCTGGGGATCTCCGGTGCAACCTATCTTTCGACTACAAGGCGTTTCGGAGGGTTTAGCCGATGGTGATGGTTCCAGGACCTCAGGGGAGAAAATTTTACCCCAAGAAAGTGGTGGTGGTTTAGTTAAGGGAATTATATATACCCCAAATGGCCAAAAAAATTAGGTTAAGGATTTGTTTATGATAAGTTGCCCAGATGATTGATTTTTATAGGGTTTTCCATGGAGGTAAATATGCCAGGGAACCATGGATCCTATGGGGTAAAATATGGTGGGATGCTTTGATTCCAGGAGAAGCATGAGAAGCAATACGTTGTTTGAGGTTTTTTTGGGGGATCAGTGAACAGTAACTAGATGGTGGTTTCAAAGATCTTTATGTTCACCCCTATTTGGGGAAGATTCCCATTTTGACTAATATGTTTCAAAGGGGTTGAAACCACCAACTAGATAGGAACTAAGGGCATAAAGGCATTTTAAGTTCTATTATACATGCTAGTAGTTTATGCTATTTACTACCAGGGATATGGATGGATATGGTAGTTACATGTATTGAAACAAGCCACATTCACAAACCATTGATGTATTTGGTTGCAGCATAATGTATCCATTCCAGGGAGTGTCCGGAGGTTTAACTTTTGGCCAAAGAGCCAAAGAGAAGGACGATTGTGATTTGTTAAGACATGTACTGTACTCCTAAGGGCGATGTTCCAGGGATTGCCGATGGCGTTGATGATACCTTGGGCCTAGGGTCCATCTGCAAGGATCACATTTTTGATTGATTTGGACACCCAAAAAAAACCCTGTGATATTGGGGGAGCATGGGGGAGCGAAAAGGGTCGCCAGGGATGATGTATTTTCCTACTAAATGAGGAACGTTTTAGAACCCCAGAATCCTCAAAATCAGAGGGCAGATACCTTTTATCGTCAGTGTGGGTATCCAGTGATAAGAAGCCTCCAAACTCAACGCTGACGCAGTTCGCAGCTTTTGTGTGGCCAAAAAAGGTGCTTCCTCATCGCAGTTGGTAACGGTCTTGGCTACGCCACGCAGTTCAAGTCCAACACGAGAGGACGGCCCTGGTTCACCGGCGGTCCCGGGGTGGGACTGGCTTAAACGGCGGGTCCGTAGAATACTCAAGAAAACATCAACTTTTTTTTGGAAGGAACCCATGGCAGATGGGTTTTGGATTTATTTGATCACCTATAGTCAAGAAGGAAAAACAACCAACCTCAGTTGGTGTTTATAATTTTGATAGATTTAATGATCACTCTTTTTCACCAAACAAAAACAAACAACCCACTATTGAATATAAAAAACAATAGCAACATTTTGTATATAGCAACACATCAAAGATGAAATCTATCAAGCACCAAATATGGACCAACATCCGGGTGTCCCTCCAGGATTTTTCCTGTCGTTTCTGACCCGACAGGTGCGCCCTATGACCTCAATCACGATCCCAACACTGCCGACCACGGTGCCCGGTGCCGTGTCAACAATGGATTTGAAGGATGCCTGAGAAGTTTCAGATTGTTCACATTTCATGTTGTTGTTGTTGTGGTTGTGGTTGTGGTTGTTGTTGTTGTTGTTGCTGTTGCTGTTGCTGTTGTTGTTGTGAATGTGGTTGTTGTTGTTGTTGTTGTTGTTGCTGTTGCTGTTGTTGTTGTTGTTGTTGTTGTTGTTGAATAAAAACATCATTATATCATATATATATATATCATTGTTCTCAACATAATTGTTTGCTTCGAAAGTCAGCTGTTTGTTCAGAGTCACTTGATATGGATCCAACCAATTGGGCGGGGGGGGGGGTGGCACAACAATTAACAATCACCACCACCACCACCACCACCACCCCCACCACCACCAACAACAACAACAGCAACAACAACAACAACAACAACAACAACAACAACAACAACAACAATCACCCCAACAACAACCCCAACATCAGGACCAACGTACCTGACCTGTGCACCTTAGGTCGTTCTGTTACTCCAAATCGGGGGGTGAACGTGGTCCGCGCACCACCGCCTGCAGTGGCGACCTGGTTCGCACGGAACAAAACGCAGTAGTGGAAGGTGGATCTAAAAGTCGAGAGCTATGTTGGCACTCAACAAAAAAAACGAATGATACTGAGAAGTCTCAAAGTTGATAGACTCGTATTAGATCAGGTTTGTTGAAACTTCATCTATTTTCAAGCTGGTGGTTTGAAATGTTTTTTATGTTCACCCCTATTTGGGGAAGATTTCCAATTTGACTCATATTTTTCGAATGGGTTGAAACCACCAACCAGAAGACCTTATACCCATCGTCGAAGTACATGGCTAACCGTCCCGAAAAGGTCGGTTAATACAGTTTTTTTTACCAAATACATTGGTGTATCAGTCATGATATAGTTTGGTTCCATAATAATGTAACATACATAAATTGCAGATTACATAGTATGATTCAATCATTTTGATGTTATGCTGCATTATACTATATGATATTTAGAAACCATTCTGGGTTTAGTTTCTTCAGCAGGACACATTTTTGATATTTGGGACCCTAAGACAAGTTTTTAAGACGCACTTTTTGCATATAGTTGAAAGGAGTAATGCAAATGTAAACAGTTTCCGCCACCAGGCTCCCTATACAAAAGCTGCCCAACATGAACACGTTTGAGTGTATGATATAAAGATAAGCCCACCACCCAGGGTGCCAGTTTTTTCCGTTTTTTTTGTGGCAAATCATCATCATCATCATCATCATCATCATCCTCATCATCATCATCATCATCATCATCATAATCATAATTTTGATCTTGATCATCACCATCATCATCATCACGTGGTTTGAATTGTGTGGTTCCAAAGACCACCATCCATCCCCATCCCATCAATACCCTAGAGCTGAGCACTGCACCTGGGGTGTTTGTTCAACAACCCCCCCTAACATAACCCACCCCCAGAAATAAGGCTTTATTATCCTTATTAAGGGCTTATTAACCATTGGTTTCCCTTAATAAGAGCTTATTAAACTGGTGGGGGTATGTCAGGGGCGTGGGTAGGTTGACTAGCCATGACAACCTAGGTGCGATTCTGAGCCATTTTGAACTGTTTCTGAAAACCGCCAGGTGGATTTCGGACAAAAACCAGTCGGAAAAATGTGATTCGGGTGGTGTGTTTCGGCTGATTTTTTCTGGTGGGTGATATCAAAAATCATGGTAGTCAGCCTGAAATCAGAAACATGAATGGAATTACGAAGGAACAATATAGTAACAACTGTGGTTTATAAGAACTTGTTGGATGGTATCCATGGTGCTTGCTTCAGTGGCAGTTTAAGATTGGGGGAATTATCCCATAACCCATCATGTATGGTATATATATATATATTATATACCTACCTTTGGTTGATTTTTATGGTAAATGTGGCTAAATATACCATGCATGGATACTATGGCTAAGCTTGCCAAAAATGATCCGGAGTAAGATCCTTTCCAGTGGAAGTTGGTGGAACATCCATGATGCCTTTCACAGGAGCAGATCTGAATTTTTCAAGTGGCTGAATATTATACCTGGAACCCCAAACCACCATTTAGAAAATGGTTGAAAAAGGTGAAAGACCCATTTTTCATGTCAACAGTTTGGTTCATCATCCAATTGAAACATCCGCATTTTTCACACTGGTGACGTGACAGATCGAGGTCCAGGTATTAGTGCTTCAAATACCGAAACACGACGGATCTATGGGACGATTGTATATTTGCCTACATGGATGTTTCCGAAAATAGTGGTACCCCCAAATCATCCATTTTAATAGGGGTTTCCATCATAAACCATCCATTTTGGGATACCACTATTTTTGGAAACACCCACATGGATTGAATTTTTATTTTGTGTTGATATTGATGGTAAACGTATTGAAAATATTCCAGACAACCATGGATCCGTCATGGGTAAGAAATGTTTTCCATAACTTCTTCATCTTCTTCCCAACACATTTACTACTTTGATGGAGTAAACCTGCCTGAGCTCTACGTGGTGGAGTGAAGCATTAAGATCTGGAAACTATCCTCCCCAAAATAATCTGAAAAAGAAGTTTCAGAAATTACCCAGGATGCTCCAAGAAATGCCATATTCACCCACAAAATTGTTTGTGCCCAACATAAGTATGCGCATATATATAGATATGTGTATATGTATGTACTTGTATCATACATTTCTCGACGCATCGAGATCACCATGGACAATTTTGACCAAAAATGCCACGCGTCACTGGTCAGGTGTGTCAAATGTGGCGAAGGTCGCTTGGCATTTTCTTTTAAGGTGGAAAAACCCGTGGTGGGTTTTCCCTTGCTTCCCATGGGAGAAGATCGACTTCTTAACCCATTCAGCTGTTAGGTTTGGTGCCGGACGATTTTTGTTTAACCTTGGGAGTTGCCAAAACCCTGTATCTTTAGCAGTCTATGATCCGGGAACCCGTTTTTTAACTTCATTGTCACCTCGTGGTTTTCCAGTGTTTTGGCAGGACCCAAATTGTAGCAACTCTTTGTCAGCTTTGTGGGATGCGAAAAAGTGACCCTTTCAATGGCTAAGTGACATCTCCAACTAGGGGATAAAAAGGTCACGGATTGAATCACCTGGTCTACAATCTTTTGTTTGAGACAGGTTTTTGCATCCAAGGGTTCCAGAGAACCGCCATTTCTGATGAATGTTTCAGCGAAGAATCTGCTGTTAGAAGTTATAATCTCCAAGGGGTTTAGTAAGTACAATCCTTATTTCACCCGTGGGTTTTTGGTTGTTGATCTCATAGGATCCATGGGACGATTGCATATTTGCCTACCTTTAGTTGATGTGTATGGTAAATATACGTATGTAAATATACACATGTCCCATTGATCCTATTAGGGGATGTGAAATCACAGTGATCCAGAGGTCTTTTCATTGGACGCCATTTCAAGTCATCATGACTGGTCAACCTACCACCCCCTAAGGGCCCCCTAAAGGCCCTAAAGTATCCCCCCGAAGAACCAAGTCCTTATATATATATATATACACAGTATATATATATATTTACATATATCTACATATATTAAGGGCTTGTGAAAAACACCCATTGGTTTCCCCTGATAAGGCGGGTTATTAAACCCTTGTTAACCATATTGGTGGTGCTTATTAACCATTGGGTTTCCCTTAGTAAGACCTTATGAACACCGTCTTTATTTCTGGTGACACCCGTATGTGGCCTTTGCCTCGGGGAGTTTTCTTTTGACAACTGAATCTCCGAGGCGACCGCCGTCGGTGAATTCAATCCAAAAATCCATAGAGGCGAGAGACCCTCCCTGACGCGAAAAAATCTCGAGACAAACGCGGGCAGCAATGTGAGGATGGAAATCCTTGAAAGGATCCGAATGTCTCATGTTTTTACAGGAAATTTGGATTTTACTCACATTTTTTTACCACACTTTCATGAAGCTTGGCTGTAACATGTTTGAACAAAAAACAATAAGTTTCCGAAATCAAAAGGTGAAGATACAGAAGAATACGCCATCTCCTGGGGACACAGTACATTTAGATCAGCAGTTTTTTACGAGTTGGATTGGTTTGTTTGTCCTTTGGATTACTTGGATTGCCAAAGGATTCGAGTGCATACGATTTGGATTATCCTGCCTACCGAGTATCAAGTACAAGTTATACTGCTGATACTTAAGCTGATATATTATTGGCATGAATTCATTCATGATGCAATCTATAATATAGAGAATTTATTTGAATTATACAGTCAGGATTCATGATATGAATTGGTAAGCTCCCCAAAAAACTAAATGCTTCAATCTTGGAGATAAGGTGGGCCCCAACCAGTATATAAATTGGAGTTAAGACCCCTATAAGCAGGGGTTGGCCATTTATAGGGCCATTTTTACAAGGGTTACTCTAGGCAATTTGTAGCAACCAACCCGCCGAGGTCACCCCAAAAGGTAGTGAATAGTGAGGGAATCCTACCCCAAAAGGTAGTGATTTTTCTTGCTTTTCCATGGATCGGTAAATATACAACCGGCAACCATGGATCCGAGTATTCGGGGTATGTTATGGTTGGTGGGATGCTTTGATTCACTGGTTGGGACCCCACCTGGTATAGCCAAGAGTTTTCACCATCATCGCCATACCGTTTCCACCATCATCGGATCGCTGCTTCTTGAATGTCGCTGAGTGAGCAGAACACACCGGAACCATGACTGGTGAACCACGGTTAATCAATTCCAATGGTTTGATATCTAAAAGGATGGTCATTAATTTGATACTAGGGTGTTATGTACATATCTATGTAAGATACGTAAATATATACAGACATATATATATATACATATATATATATACATTTATATTTATACATACATAGTTACCTAGAGGCCAAATGAACTTTTTTTTTGAAGGTCAACCATTACTTTTTTCCAACCAAAACAAGGGTCATTCGGGCTTGAAGCATACATATATAATATATGTAGACATAGTTGTATATATATATAGTTGTATGAATGTACATGTAAAATTATATGTTGTTTATTTACAAGATTTATTATATATACTTATGTATACGTATATATTTTTGAAAACTACATAACATTTATGTACATTTTTTTTTACATCTATATATACATGTGTATATATTTGTTTTCAATTACATGCACACATGTTTTTCACATGCATATTAAAATATAAATATGTGCATGTAAATATATGTTATGTATCCATCCATCATGACCTTTTTTCAGCTGAACATGGTTTCCATGTGTGATGCGATTGAATGTCCTTGTAGGCTGAAATTCGGGCCAGTCACCGCGCGGTGGAACTTGTTTTTCAAAGTCAGATTCCCAGAGACTATAAAAGACTATAGCACCCAACTGACCTGTATTTTTGAAGGGGAACCCTTGTAAGCTTCACTATCCACTGCAACGATTTTGGTACACATACGAAAACTCTGATGTGTATCAGCGCTGAGATACACCATTAAGGCGAAAGACCAACAAATCCACTGGTCAACAATGGAAAAAAAGAAACAATCATTTGAAGATGTAATTCTATTTAAGAAATGGTGATGTTCCATTCCATGGCTATGTTAGGCTATGTTAGTTTACTGGAGGGAATATCAATCTATATAGAGTAGGTGTGGCCATGTTCCCCAGTAGCGGTGACCGCCAGGATTATTACATATTTGGGGGTGGGGAGTTTTTCTAAAAAACCTTACATTTCACACTGGAATCCTGGGAGGGGGCGTATATATATATATATCATACGTAAATGTGTTGGCAAGTCTTTTATGTTGCAGAAACCGTGCGCTGGCAATTTTGCACGCATGATTAGAGATGAGCTGGTGGAGATTTGTGTGGAAAAAGCAAAGGTGCGAACGCAATTGTAGTTTTCATATTCTAAAAAGAATATCCTTTCCTGACTACCCTCACAAGGGAAAGTAAAACCAAACATCACCCTAGTAGGATCCATGGGAATGGTACGGTATGTTTACCTACATTTAAATTAAGTCTTAAGCCATGCGCCTAGGTAAATACCATCCCTGAAATAAACATAGCAACTGAAAATCAATGGTTGGAAGATGAAATTTCCTTTTGGGATGGCCTATATATTTTCAGCGGTTATGTCAGTTTATGCTGAGATCAGACATGTCGTTACCAAGCAGAGCCACAAATCTTTGCAAAAGGCACGCGAAAGGATCACCACTGTTGATGGAACAAGAGCATCAACAGCGGTTGCTTTTGATGTTGGAAACAGGGTGTCCAGAAGCAGCGGGGAGGGATGTTTGATGGTTTTTCCCTACATGTTTTTTCTTAGTTCAGCAATTTGGGCATCAGCACAAGACACAGGTGGTGTCATATTCTCTCAGCTTAAGTTGTCCATGTGTATCCCAACTTGGTTTCAAAATCTTATCAGTTACTTGATTCTCATTTTGACTTCTTCTCAACCCTTTACACCCTGGAAGATTAACATGGAAGCAAAAAATCACCCAATTGAAAAGGAAAATCATCTGAACCAAACCATCATTTTCTTGGTACACCATGTTAATTTTCCAGGGTGTCCGGGTGTACTTTGAATGTTGAAGCTGACGTTTTTTTGACTTTCTACTAGCACTGTAAGGGGAACACTATGGTCTAAGGTTGTTTCAACGCACCTTTGGAACACACCCCTTACCCTGTCCCAACAGGCTGTAAAGGGAATCCTTTCATAGTTGGCTAGCTTGATGGCCTGGGGTGTGCGATATCGGGGGTGTGTTGTAACTTCCTTGGATATGGGACCCGCTTTCCTTTCTTTTGAAAAAACCATCAAATAAGCAATTCGAAGTCGATGGTTGTTGGAAAATCATGTCTTCTTGACTAAACGTCGGACCTCCAGAAAGAGAGGGGAAGATGGCCGGTAGATCAGGGGTCATTAAACGGGACCCACTTTAAGGGAATCAATCAAACAAACGATGCAAAAGTATGAGTATTTTTTTCATGATTTCTCTTGTTTTTTTGTGCATGAAGTTTGGGTTGGTACTGTAATATTTCAAGACCCCTGGGCCCGATGATCCGATCTTAACAAGTTCTGGACAATTTGCCGGTGGGCCTTAACAATGACTTGTAAATGGAGGGACAGGAGGGACCCTTAATATGTATGTTTGGCACCATTTTTTCCAAGCACCGTTTTCCAAGCACATCACATCCTCCAATTTGTTATCCTCCATGTACCGTATGCGACTCAAAATAGATGGCAGCAGTTAAAAGTAAATATCGCGCATATAAGCATAAAGCAATTACAGAGGAACTGTGCCACCTACTTTTTGTTTGTTGTACATTATTGTACATATTATCTGGGTTTCACATATTTTTTTATGTTTACCCCGAAAATTGGGGAAATGATCCAATTTGACGACTTACGCATATTTTTCCAATGGGTTGGTTCAACCACCAACTAGCTATGTCTTCGGTATCATGCCACTCCTATGAAAGGTGTTCCTTGACCGGATCAAGGGAGTTTGGTCACAGCGATCGGTCCATTTTTGGTCCCCCAAAACGTCAGCAATAACATCTCCAGGATGGAGAAAACATGTCGATCATTTTTTAGAAAAGAAACAACCATTAAAGAATCAACGAAATCCATTGATTGGTAAATATACAATCGTTTGTATGGATCCGTCATGGGAAAAGACTCATCATGATAATTTTTTTGTTTCTCCGGAATCAGCTAATGATTTTGCTTGGTGGTTTGGGGCCCGGTGGTTTGTATTTTTGGGATCCGCTTATGAATCCGGGATTGTTACTTAGGCATACCCTTATAGAATCCCAACCACTGGGCCCCCAAACCACCAATTAACCACTAGTTGATTCATAATCAAACTCTGCAGCGTTTTTGAATATGGTAGACCTTGGAAAAACTCTAGGAATAGCTTCCTGGAAACTAACATATCCCCTTTTAAAGGTATTTTTGAGTCGATGATTTTCTCTTTTCCCTTTCGGTGGGATGTGTTTTCTCGTTCCCTGGTGGGTGCATGCAATGCTAAACACCGCTGGATTTTCCTGTTGCATGCTTTGATGGGATATCCGTGGGCTGTCCAAGGCTGGGGTGAAAAAAAATCCACGAGTCGTTTTGGGTGTTTGGGTATGAATTTTTCGACGGCCGGTGGGCCCGAACCAGGTATAAATGGAGTTATAACTCCTATATAAGTAGTAGGGTGAAATCACCCCAGTTACCCATTTATCTAAGGCTATTTATAAGGGTTTTGAGCTCTTTTTATAACTGGTTGGGGCCCACCTTATACTCACTTGTCATCTATAGACGTGGACCAGATTAGTCAGCATGAATCCGTTGATTCATTCACAGGTGTTCTTTAGGAAGTGGATGGCTATAGCTCCTGATGTCTCTCAAAAAATTCAGATAAGATTACTGGTCAAATTATAGCGAAGGCCTTGGTTCGAGCCTTCACGGGGCGGCCTTGTCCTCCCTCGGTAGGGGGGCGAATCTTGCCATGTCATTTGATTATCGTGAGAAGATGCATTTAGACCCCGATCTTCATGCTAACGACATTTCTGGAGCTTTTGGGTGCAATCCTTATCCATCTCGGACATCACTTTTGGTAGAACCATTTCAGCGTGAATTTCTGGATGATAAATTATGGTTGCATTGCAAACGATTTACTCCGGAGGGATTTGGCAGAGAATTTTACTTTCAAGACTTTGTTCAAGTCCCACCAGACAATTTTCTGGATGAAGTAGTCATTCAATGGAACGTTTTGGGTGCCATTCCTTCTTTGGGAAGCCGTGTCTGGTTGAGGGATGTCGAGTTTTTGGATCCGGGGCAAAAGGCAGATTTTCAATTTGACGAAGTATCATTCTGGCTTTGGGTCAATCAGAAAGTTCATAACCCACATACATTGAAGGTGTTGGAATTTTTTGCTGGGGCTTTTGGGGGATGGAAGTCAGCGACACACCACCTCGCTTCAAGATGCGCCAACAATTTCAAATATCAGATGGTTGCAGTAGAACATGACTTGAATGCAGCAATAGCATATGCAATCGGACATGCATCGTTGCTGACAAAGGTTGGAAAAGAAATGCCGGTTGATCTTTTCACTAGATCGGCAGACAATTGGGTTGCATGGGGAGACGTGTTGGACAAAGCACTCCTCCAGGCAGTGTGTCATTGGCAGCCGCAGATAGTCACCATCTCCCCGCCTTGCCAGCCTTGGTCAGGTGCTGGAAAGACTAAGGGTTTAGGAGTAGTTGACGGCATGATCTTCCCCCAAACTCTTTTGGTTTGTCGTTGGATTAGGCCCCCAATTATTCTCATCGAAGAAGTGGCAGGTTTCATGAATCATTGGCACAAGGCCTCAGTACTCAAGATCCTGCCATGGATGGGTTACAAGATCTGCTGGCAAAAGACCATAGACATGAAAGACCATTGTCTTAGTTCTAGGAATCGTTGGTTGTGTTGTGCCGTTAGGTTGTATGCTGAATTGGACATGAAAAATTTCCAACCATGGCCTAAACAGAAAGATTTACACCTTTTTACGGTGTTCATGGAGGATTTGAAGCAAGATTTGCAACTTCAGCCCACAGCTGAAGCCATTCGTATTGCATCCGATCCGCGATTTCTGAAATTCAGCAACAAGAGGACCTCACGAGAACAAACTTTGAAATGCAGAGTTTATGAACCGGGTACTGAACTTCCAACTTTCATGGCCATGTATGGTAGGCAACACTGTCTTGATGAATCAATGTTTCTCAAGAGTGGTTACTTGGGTTTCTTTGTCAGAGATGATTCCTTTCACAACAAACTTCGTTTTTGGCACCCTGCTGAAATTTGTTTGATTTTGGGGACTCTTGATATGATTTACATTGATGAACATTACCCGATTGCTTGGCAACACATTGGTAACTCGATTGGGGTACCTCATGCACTCCTGTTGCTGATTCACGCATTGCATCTCCTCGGTCACGGAGCACTTTCTGCATTCGTCGTTTTCCAATCGTTTCATGACAACAAGCTGAACATTGGAAACCATTCATTGATTCCGTTGGATGGTGGAAGACTTTTGTGTCATAAGAATCATCTTCCTGAAGAAAACTTTGTAGAGAATGCAAAGCTTTTGGAATCTTGCAAGAAGTCTATGGATTTGCATAAACATGTTTGGTCTCCTCGAGATGGCTTTCTTTCCTTTGATCAGATTGGAATTGAAGAACAGTTGGTAGCATCACAAGTTTCCCGACATGATGAATCACCACAAGAGGTTTCGCCTACTGTTCCTTTCCAGCCAGTTTTGAAGGGAATGATTCGATTTGCTGACCATGTCCAAACCTTTTGGCATTCCGCGGACCTTCCAACACAGGTCATTGAACAAAACTGGAAAGGTAAACTCCATGCATCGTTAGGCAGATTGGAAGACGAACATACCGAACCATGCATGCAACTGGTACCATCAACAGATGATTGCACCAGATCTTTGCCTCTGATTCTTTCAATACTGTGTGATCAAGAGCTTTCTCTTTTGACTTGTCCTTTGCACACACCGCTGTGTGAGATTCCGAGCTGTCAAAATCTTGGATTTTCACTCTTTGACCAATTTGGTATCATCCCTTTGACCTGTATCAATACTTGGGATCTTTTGATTTTGCCCAGGCAACTTTCCTGTGGAATCGCAGTGAATGATCTTGCTTTCACCATTGCAGCATTTTCTCAGACTTCCCTTGTTTACCAATGGTCTCAAGAATTTGATCATTGCTGCTTCACTGTCAAGGGTGAAACACCAGCTCCTATGGTAGTTTATGAATCGTTGGCCAATGCATTGGACAATCACGCATTAATCGCACTCCAGAGGAAGATCAATCTCAAGACACTTGATGATGGACTTCAATGCATCTTTGTTCCCAACAGTAACCATGGGGTTGCCCCTGAAGGTGCTTTTCGTTTGGGCCTGGCCATTGGACTTTCCAGGATTCTTCTTAATCAGTGCATACAGGGGTCCAACTGTGTCATCCGTATCAAATGGAATGGTCGAATCCTTTGGCAAGACTCGGTTCATCCATCTACCACTGTTGGATTTCTTTCATCGCTTTTGGGGATTGGACTTTTTCCCTATACTCTTGGTTCTTGCTTTCACTTGGTGAACAAAGGGATGAGATGTAATCCTGACAAGACAGTTGCTGACTTTGACGTATCCTCCCATTGTGGGGTCATTGTCCTACACTTAGTTCCTCATCTCCATGGTGGTGGTCCTGGATCCAAGAATCAACAGAGGATGATGCAACAAACTGCACTCGCAAGTGTACTTTTGGAACATGGCTATGCTCTTCCTTGGACAACAAAAACTTGTGACACTTTGTTGGCCAAATTTTCGCTGGCCAAGATACAATCCATCACAGCAAAACCTATGGGCGGTGAAAAATTGAAGTTGATCCATCAACTATGTCAAGAGGCTGACATCTCCATTCCTGACATTGCCAAACCCTCTTCTCGGGTTGCAGCCGCAGGTACCCCTTGGTCAAACTCCAAGAAGACCAAACGTTCGCAGATTCAGCTTGATCCAAAGGACTTCACCATTTGTCAGGGTTTTTTCCTGAATGAAGATGGCACCGCAGCTGTCCAGCTTCATGAGTTAAGACCACAATCGTCAGGTGTCGTTCTTGCATCATCACTGCAAGCCCAGTCATGGATCAGGGAGGGACAATTGATTTCTTCCGACGAACTTGGACTTTTGATTTTGGGTAAGGTTCCTGAAACCACACTCCCTTTCACAGAGGTCACATTCCCTTGCAAGTCGTCTAATGATCAGATGGTTCTTCTTACTGCCAAGTTGATTCAGCTGGGATCTAAGTCAATTGGATTTCTTAAGGGCTCTGATAAGAAGATTGACTCTGAATCCTGTGCCCTTTTGGCCATTACAATTTGCAAAGAAGATTGGGACCCAGAAAGCTGGAACGATGCACTTCATAACACACAGTCGTTCCTTCGTCGTTGCTTTGCACAGGAGAATCAAAGTGAATTTGTGCTGGCCATGTGGGGTCGTTCACTCAGGAATGAGAAGGCTCCAGCTTCTCCAGCTCAAGCTCAGACGATTCAGATGCACGCTACAGCTTTGGAAAACAAGCTGGATTCTCTTCTCAAACAGTCAGGTTTTAATAAACTCTATTTGACGCCCAAGTTGCAAAACGGTGATCCAAACCCTGACTTTCGTATCATGTGGATCAATGGCGATTTGCCCAGGGTCACAGCCTTAAGCACTCAGACCGCACAATGTTTGGGTTTAGTCAAAGGTAGATTGAGCAAGGGCTATGGACTCCGTTTCAAGTCGATTGATTTTCCTGACGCTTGGAAGAAGATCTTTCCTACAACTGAACCCCCAAAGCTGCCACAAGGTAATCTGAAATTCAAGATTGAAGGACTTCCTTTTGGATGCTCACATCAGATGTTGGCGGACTGGGCAAATAGCAATAACTGGCCGTTGACTCCCTTTCGCACGTTGGGTCCGCAATGTTGGTTGGTTCAGACTGGACAAGCTCCCCCTCCAGGGATTTTGATGTTCAATTCGGCTCCACTTCTCATCACACAATTGCAGCAGAAGAACTTCAAGTCTGAAAAGCTGATCACTGGACCGGTGCCTCGTCACACTCCAAAAACGCAGAAGGACGATTTTGGCAACTTGGATCCATGGGCTCAATGGACTGGGCCACGACCATCCGGCACTGATCCATCCACAGCGGCCACTAGGAAAGTAGATGGCCCTACAGAATCCAGGTTTCAAGCGCAGGATGAACAAATCAATTCTTTGAAAGCAGAAATTTCCAAATTGTCGGTGGCCCAAGAGAAGATTGAAACAACCAATGAACAGCGTTTCAAAAGTGTGGAACACAAAGTTCAGCAGAATGCATTGGATATCCAGAATGCCATGCAACAGATTCGCACAGACATTGACCAGACCCTGAAATCTACCATTGCACAGCAATCTTCTATGGTAGATGACCGTTTCAAGGAACTCAAAGAGCTTTTCGTCAAGACCTCGGTGAAGAGACGGAATCCTTCGCTCTCCAAGGAGGATATGGAAGAAGATTGACTAATCAGGTGTTTTCGTGGAATGCTTTGGTTGACTATCCTTAGTCTAGTTGCATTCCTCGCAGTATTTTTGGGCACTCTACAGCATTTTGGATCCTCAGGGGCTCAGCAGGGTCATCAGCTGTGGAATTTTGTCACTTTTATGCATCAGGAACGTGTCTTCGTTGAAACCACACATCCGTTTTGTTTGACACATAGTTGCAAGGGCTGGGGGCCGTTCCCTTTACCTCATCCTTTGGAATTTCCTTTTCAGATTGGGTCTTGTCGTATCCTTTCGAACTTTTGCTATTTACCACTTCCATTGTTTTGTGCCGTTCGTGTGGGTGAAGCCCAGAACCCTGGGCCTAATCATCACCTCTGTGTTTGCTTGGCTAACCCAACTGCCATTTTTCAAAAAACCGATATACTTCAGGAACTTGCCGAAATGTATGGGATAGACATTTTTTGTCTTTCAGAAACATCCGCTACTCTAACCACCCAGAAGATCGTTTCGAATCAGATGAATCGTCAACAATTTAAAGCGCTTTGGTCACCACCTGCAGCAGATCAGACGCAAAGACTGGATGGTCGTCCTTCCTTGAGAGGTAGGGCAACTGGTGTGGCACAGCTCTCACGTTTAGCATGTCGTCATGCACAGGGTACCATACCAGATGAGTGGACAGCAAGTAGTCGTATCATCCATTCTGTGCTTTCCATTGCCCAGATGCAATTTCAGATCATCACTGTCTACGGTGTAACGACTTCTCATCAGGATGCAGCTGCATTCAATAGTGGACTTTTAACTGCAGCATTTGAAGCTTCTAAACAACTACACCTCCCTACTTTGATAGTTGGAGATTGGAATTGCGACCCCAAAACTCTTTCTTCTTGGGACGTGTTGGATTGCGAGGGATTTGTGGACCTTCAGATTCTTTTTCTCAGACTCAAAGGCACACAATTTCCTTTCACATGCCAGGAGGCTACATCACCAGACAACGCCATTTGTTGCCCAAAGTTCGCTAGGTGGATAACAGACATCCAAGTACCAGAAACTTATTTCTTTGACGCACATAAACATGTTATCTTGAATTTTCAAATCCCAGGTGAAGATGCCTTTAGGTATGTTTTGCCCATGCCAAAAACTTGGTTAGGCCTTCCCATTGAAGATTCTAGACTCCCAGATGCGTATCAAGAAGTAGTTCAATTTTTTGGCAAACCGACTGACCTCCAATCCTGGGGCACTCGTGTTGAACAATCCATTGACTTGGCTTACCAACAAACACAGGCAATGGATCCAGTTGGAGGCAACATCAAGTCGTTGCCATCGTGCATGAAGGGTCGATGCAAACCACGTAAACCTGTCAAAGTTCCTGTGAGATCTTTCAACTGCAACACTAGATCTGGTGACTATCATCCTTCTTTTGAAATTCACTCTCATCGGACACATCGCATGGTCAGACAGGTTCGTAGACTCCAAAGCTTGTATAGAAACATTGCTAAAGGACTTCGACCAGATGCTTCTAATTGGAAAAGTTGGCAAGACCAATGGAATGCTATTCTGAAAGATAGGTCATTTGGGGTCTTCACAGAATGGTGTCAAAATCACCCTGATATTGGCCCGGTTTCAGTGTGGGTACCCAATCTTGATGGAATATTCCATATCTTCCAATTAGCCAAATATGAGACCGATCGTATCGTTGCGGAAGACCAAAAGATTTGGAATAAAAAGCAAGCTTTTGTCCGTCATTTGGATGTCAAATGTAATGGATCGTCCAAGGCTTTCAAGCTTTTGTCTGACAAGGTGCTTCCGCCTCTCACCGAAATTTCTCAGGAGATTGCACATGAGGCAATCATTGTGCCAGAAGACGAAAACTTGTACACAGCGTTTGTCGAAAACAACCATGGTATTAGGCAAACGTTTCCCTTGCATATCGATGATTTCACTGTCAATATTGAATCCGTCTTTGATGACCATTTATTGGTATCCTCCACACAAGACATAGCTTCAGAAACGGCTTCCATTAAGCAATCGCAGATTTTGAATACTCCAGAAGAGATTTTTCGGGCCTTAAATGATTACTGGCTTCCATACTGGACTTCCCATGGAGACCCTTCGGCCTCTGCCGATTTTCAAGCCTTCCTTGGGTTGCTCAGGGAAAAAGAAGCCTTTCATGTTGAGGTTGCCGATGTTTCAGTTTGGATGGATGCCATAAAGAAACTCAAGCCCATATCAGCTAGAGGGGTTGATGGTATTTCTAGCTCAGAACTCAAACAACTATCGCTGCCATGCATTCAGGACCTTGTAGATATCATTTGCTCTTTTGATAATGGATTCCCAGATTGGATGATGATTTCACTCTGTTTTCCATTGCCGAAACAGTGGCCACATCCTAAATCGTCGCAAACTCGACCGATAACAGTGATGGCACAAATCTATCGTCTTTGGAGCTCAGTGATCTCAAGGCAAATCCTTTGTCATTTCAGCAAAATTTTTCCATCGGAAATCACCGGGATGCTGCCGGGTCGTGGAGCTTTTGATTCCTCATACTTCCAACAATTTCTAATCGAAATGTTTCAAGCTAGGCAACTTCCATATAGTGGACTTTGTTTGGATCTCATAAAATGCTTCAACACTATCAACCGTGGTCGGGTGAAAACTTTGTTGCTGAGATTGGGGGTACCAACTCATATTGTCCATACTTGGTATGAATCCATTGCCCATTTGGAACGTGTTTGGATGATAAACGGGCAAGCATCCATGACAGTCCCTTGTGATAATGGTTGCCCTGAAGGGGACAGCTTCTCCGTCGTTTGCATGCTTTCAATTGCTTACCTTTGGATTCACCATGTTAGATTGGAAGATCCATCCACTTTCTTGTCGGCTTATGCAGATAACTGGGGATGGCTGGCTACCGATGTGGCGGCCCATGAGCATGTAGTCAACATCACAGTGGATATAGTCCGTCATTTTGGTATGGCAATTGACTGGAATAAATCGTGGATTTGGGCTTCAAATAATGAACACTTGCATTTCGTTAAGAAGGCCGTTGAAGATAAAGTTGGTGTTGGAACAGTGAGTAAACTTTCCAGGGGGGTTGACCTAGGATGCCAAAGGACTTACACAGGCCCACCAAGACTTGGTTCTCTTAGACAAAAATTTGAAAAATCCTCCTCACATCTTCAAAAACTTTCTTCGTTGCCTCATAACTTGCAAACAAAAACCCACCTTGTTCAGGTCGGAATTTATCCTGCAGTGTTCACTGGTTGTGAACTGGTGCCAATAGGGGAACAACATATTGACCAGCTGCGATCAGGTGTAGCAAACGCTCTTTTAGGTTCTTCAATAAGTAGGAACTCTGCGGTAGCTTTGCAAGCCGTACCTTCTCTTAGGGACCCGGAAGAAGAACTTTTGCTGAGGGTTTTGTGGGCAGCAAAGCGGTTCCTTTGTAGGACCACTGATGAACTTAGGAGTTGGTTCTTGGATATCTTGGTTAAGCATTCGGGGCAATATGCTGATTGCAGAGGACCCATTGGAACCTTAAAATACCACGCACTCAGAATGGGATGGAGTTTCAATCGAGAAGGATTTTTGTTGCTTGATCCTTTTCTTTCCCTTTCCATCATGGACTTCTCAAAAAGAATTCTCAAGTCTTTCATCAACCGTGCTTGGAACGAAAATTTGCTTTTGTTTTTCTCGCAAAGAAAGACATGGAGAGGTCTTCCTCCCATTGCTACAAGAGAAACTCGTCAAATCATAAGTAAATTTCCCATTGATAAACAGATCCCATTAATCCAGGAGGTGGGGGCTGCTTTTCAAACGGCGGTCCAACAGGCTGCATGGGACACTAATGCCACAGAAGTTTGTGCATTTTGCTCTCAGGTGGACACAAGATATCATAGGATTTTCACTTGTGACGCAGTCCAAGATTTGAGACAACCCTTTGTAGAAACCTTGGAATTTTTTGAAGAAAGAGGCTCACTTGTACATGAATTACCTGTGGTTCACGAGGACCCAGCATGGGCGTATCATAGAGTAATCCATTATAATCAGCCTGTAGTTCCATTGGATCCAACGCTCTGTGCTAGAATCCATACCCTGGAACAATCTGACCATAGGTGCACCTTTTTCACAGATGGATCCTGCGTGAATCCACAATCATGTGTCACACGTTTCTCTGCTTTTGCTATCGTTTTAGATTTGACAACAACGAGCCATGAAAGACATGTCGCTGCAAGGAATTTCATTCTGCATAAAGAGGCCCCCAATTGTTTGTCTTGTGTTTATCATTCTCGTACTCCCGGGGAACAACATATTCACAGGGCTGAACTTTTTGCGGTCTTGGTTTTGCTGGAAACATTCACCTTCATTCGGGTGTATACAGATTCACAACTTGTTTTGTATGTGGTAAACGCTTGTCGCAATGCATCCACAGCCGAACAGCTTTGTCACTTGGACGACTTTGATTTGGTTCGCAGATATTGGAACGCCCTCCAAAGGGGTGACTTCGAAATCTTAAAAATCAAGGCTCATTCTACCCCCCAAATTGATGACTTGGATAATGCCTTCCTCCTTTTAGGTAACCAGAGGGCCAATGATGAGGCGATTTGGGCCTGCCAGAATCTTCAGAAAACATTAGTGGACTCTCTTCAGAAGGCTCACACGGAGTTGATGGATTACCAATTTCATTTGCATAAGCTGTTTGAAATGATACTTTCCATCCAAAAAAGAAAGGCTTCACTGAAATCTGAACAAAATGGTAGTAGTAACCAGGTAATTGGCTGTCGTCAGTCAATGCACCAAATGTTTTCCCATTGGATCGTGGATAACCCAGTGACTCTTCCAGCAGCAAGAATGCAGCTCCATTCCAGAGTGGCTTGGGGCCCGTTGATCGCTAATGCACTCAAGCAATGGATGGCTGAAGTTTCATGGCCTGCTCAAAAGGCTATCCCTGATGATTTTGGTGTAACTTGGGTCGAACTTTCCCTTAGTTTCGCTTTTTACATTGGTATGCCATTGCCGATCAAACGAGCGAACGGCAAGGGGATTGATCACTTGATCATCATGACGACATCTGCGGAAGTGGAGGCTTTTGAACTTCGGCTTTCAGAGCATGCAAATGCTTTCAGTTTGCTTTGGCGACAGATGTGCGATCTTCAGGATACAGGGTTTGGCCCGCCCATTGACCGTGGCCTGGTGCGAGCATTATACGTTCAGGGTGCTTCTTTTCAGAGCTATGGTTTCCTGTGGCGGCCGAGTTTTCCATATCAGGGTCGGGTGGCAGACGTTTTGAAACCGTATCTTCACACGTTGATTGGTACATCACTTTCGAAATTTCCTGAAGTCGAGTGGTCGCCGTCATTGGATTTGACAAGTCTTAGACGAGACTACGAGACACCTTGGGTTAAGAGATTGGCAATTGTTAACTCAGCTGCTAAGGAGGTTCGACAATTTCGCAAGCATCCACAGGCGAGGCTGCGTTTTTGAAGCTGTCAGATCTGGGCATGAACATGTTGCAGAAGGAGCATGGTCGTCACCTTCAGTCGGCAGTTCGCTTCTGTGAGAAAAATCCAGAAGTTTTTTTTTTTGGAAGTGGTTGTTTTCACGGAGCCATCAAAGAGTGGTTCTTTCGAACGCAAGGCCCCAAGCTACACCATCTGGTCGAGCTGGGGCCCTCATCAGGAGGAAAAGGTCAAATTATAGCGACCTCACACGACCTCACCCCAAATGGTGGTAGGCTCGAGCCACCTCCACGTGGTGAGTCTGGGTACATGTTGTAGCTAGCGAGGGTTTGGTAGATCACGCCATGGATTCTGCAATTGCACAAGTGATAGCAGCATATGATATATCTTTTGGTGTGGACATTTTCGCAGCAACAAAATGCAATATTCTGGTGGGCAATTTACGAAAGGTTGACGAAATGATCAGTGCCACAATTTTTGAGCCTCCATTAAACAATCTACGAAATTGGGATGGTGAGCTTCCAACAGAAAAGGTGACGGATCGACATGTCTTCTTTGACTGCCCAGAAACCATTTATGAGGAAATTTTTTTCACAATCCAAGGTGTTGCTTTTTGACGTTGAACTTCAGGCACCACGAGGAAGCATGAAAGAATATGATTTGTATGCACAGATCAAAACGCATTCAATCATTATTCCATGGGGAAACGTCACTACAAATTTTTGGATGCTCGACCTATGCTGTGGAGGTTCTGGAGGATGGCAATATGGTTTCAAAATCATGGAACAACATGGAATGCCTTATCACTATTGCATAGGAACAGATCATGACCTCCCGATGTGTACGATGCATGCAGTAAATCACCAAACAGCATTGCTGCCGGACGAAAAGATCCCAGATGATTTTTTCCTTCGTAACAAAATGCATTCGACCATCAATGCATCCATCATGAGCAACGGATGGAAACAAGCAGTAGCCATTGTCAGACCTGACCGATGGTGTTTTAGCTTTCCGTGCCAGAGTTGGACCACAAGTGCACATGCCAAAGGATTTGGGGATGGAAACGGACAAGTTTTTCTACATGGAATGATGCAAGCAAGAATTTTCCGTCCCAAAACTATCATGTTGGAAAACGTACAAGGGTTCCCAAATCATCGTGAATACCCACTCGCAATGAAAATCATCAAGCATTGTGGATATCGTGTGGTACACCAAGGAATATTTGATGCAGCAGATAGATTACCGACAAGAAGGTGTAGATGGTTAGCACTTTTAGAAAGATTTGAAGAAGATCCACACTTAATTCATTGGCAATCATGGGGACGTCAAACGAAATCTTCCCCTATGACATGGAATGCATGGTTTCCAACCACAACAGAGGAGTTTGCAGATTTCAGTTTGTCTTCACAACTACGTGCATTGTATATGAATCCGGAACTATTGCCTGTAGGAGCACCTAGCTATGCCTGCGCAAACATGCACAGATATAGAGTACCACAAATTTGTATGAAAACACCGGTCTTTATGGCATCCTATGGAAAACACCATGAATTACCAGAAGATTTTCTACGAAGTAAAGGACTCCATGGCTTCTTTTCGGCAGAGCATATGTCATATAGATGGTATCAACCTGCAGAAGTTGCACTCTTGCATATGCAACTGCATGATTTCGTGATGTTGGCCCCCCGAGAAACTTCGTGGCATGCATTAGGCAATTCCATTGTCATACACCATGCGGTTTTGATGATTGGTAACCTGATGAACTTTGAATTTCCACAATCTCAACCACTTCAGCTGGAAACCATTTTTCAACTGATTGAAGAGCAGCGACTAAAAGCATCTTTTGTGTCATTGGTCAAAGATGGATATGCATGGTATGTAGGCAACAATGAAGGAAATAAAAACCATCAGCAACAGTTGCACTGGTTGGCACAAACCATGAAGTGGGAAGGAAACCCAAATCCTACATGGCAAAAGAATGTTTACTTCCATCCAGTCCATGGCTGCCAGCCATTGCAGTCGTCGTGTGCAGCCGATCCTTTTGCAGAGATCCAAATCTCTCCCACAATTCCGTTTGATCTTGCACTTGAAGAATTGGAAATAAATGGAATTGACAAGTCAGATAATGAACATGTAATCCAATGGGATCCATATATGAACATGTCAGAGGATGAAATCCAAGAAGAAGAAGAACAGAAAGAGTGTCATGTTACTGTTACTGTTGATGCAGTACCACACACCTATGGACAACTACGAGTACACCGTGACATCTCATTGGGACCATTGTTACAAATCTGGGGAGCAAGATTCATCCCACCAATTGAAGATCAAAATGCAACAAAAGGAAGATGCCATGACTACGACCAAAAGATCCATGACATGGCACTTGTTCCCTACATTGATGCCAATTGCCAACTGCAGGGACTTGTCATAGATGAACCATACATTCTTCTTGTTGATGATGTGGATAATCAGATGACACAGAAACACAGAGATGACAATCCTAACACCATTGCACTCGAACTTTCGTATGGTTGCAGTTGGGAACAAATGGTGGCCAAATTCCCATTTCTCAAAGAGTTCCTCTACGTATGATGATATTGGATTAGTGCCAAACAACTTCAAACCAGATTGCCACATGCGAGTTTCGAACTTTCTTCCCAAAATTCAAGCACCAACAATGACCGAAGTCCTATTCCATGCTATGGAAGACGTTAGAGTAGAAACCTACATGCTACCAAGAGCAGACAACATGGTGATTGCATTCTATGGAACCTATGAGCATATAAGTGTCATAGTGCAACTCTGGATGGCAGCATGTAATGAAGAATGGCAACAGAAACACCATAGGAAGTTGTGTGTGCAGATCATCGAGCAGCAGGAATGGAGAATAATCTTTGCACCAACAGGCACAGGATTTGCAACACCATCACATTTGTTGCCAAGAATTGTTGCACTTCGTCTTTTTCAAACTGCTTGTGCAAGCATACAGCAAACAGACGGAGATATCTTTGTTCGACTGAAAATTGATGGAAGGCATCTCACAGAGCTTCAAATCAATGACAATTTCGTGTTTGCATTGATCATGCCATGTCTGAAGCATTCGTTTTCGTTGAGAAGCCATGGCCTAACACCGAGCATTGTTGCAGCAGGCAAAAGAGTAGCAGATGCGATGATGGGAAAAGATCTTCCTTTCAAGATCAAAGACAATAAAAAAGAAGTTGTTGCACATATCACCATGCCAATTTTTGGTGGAGGTGGAAGTAAGCAAGACCATAAACAAAATGTCATGACAAGTTTGGCAAACATGTGTCTCAATGCTGGACTTCATTTGCAAGAAGTACCTCATGCAGTACAAGAAATCACAACACAGATTGGAATTCCGAGATTGACAAAATTGATCTACATGGAAGATTCAGAAACCAAAGTTGAACATTTCTTGAAGTTTTGCCAAGACTGTGGTATTGAAACAAAGAAAAACAAGGATCAAGTGATCAAAAGACAACACAAAGCACAGAAGACACACCAGGACAAACAGACAAAGGCACTGCGCAATCTCGACCTCACGCAGTATTCGTTGCAACCAGGTTTTTTCCGTGATGAACAAGGCCACCAGCTGAGTGTAAATTCAGTTTTCAGCCCATGTGCCTCAGGGGTGACGATGCTTAATCCTATTGATGCAGAGAAATGGTTGAAACATGATAATGTCCTCATGCCGGAACCAATCGCAATCTTTGTTGTTGGAGATATCGAAATTGAAGAAAGCAAAAGAACTTCAAAGATCGTAGCCCCAGCATTCAACCAAGAAGGCATCCAGGTCCTAATTGGGGGTTTTCTCGTTCAGTTAGGAGAACAATTTGTCACTACGGCATCACAAGACAGTCACATTCAAACAAGAGACATTCAGTTGTGTGCCTTCACAATGTGGAAAGAAGATTTCACATCAGCTGATTGGAAACAAATCATCACCAGTCCGGTCCGTTTCGCCAAGCACATTCTTGAACCAGATGGGCAACAGAATTGCATCCGAACACCATATGGTCGTGCATTCAGAAAAGGCGACAAACCTTGTGCACCTGAAGATGCCACTTCGGTCCAGTTTCATTCCGAAGTTTGGCTACAAGACGTGCGAAAGTTGTTGCGTAGATCGGGATATAACAACCTGTTTGTTACTCCGAAAGAAGCTGGAGGTAAACCTGCCACCAAGTGGAAGCCAATTTGGACAGACATTCCGAAATCCACGTTGGAAGCAAAGTTTGTTACGCATCCGGCCACTGCAGGATATATCAAAGGCCGAAAATCAACAGGTATTCGTGTTGAAGCGACTGTCTTTGCTGAGTTGTGGGCAGCCATCAAACCAGATGTTCCATTACCTGAAGTAATCCCAGAAGGAAAAACATGGAAAGTTCAGCCACTGCCATTCGGGGTTGACAAAGAGATCCTAAATGAGTGGCTGGCCAACATCAAGTGGGACGCCCATGCAATTCGACCATTAGGACCAAAAGCCTGGGTGATCAGTTCGTTAGTTGCACCTCCTGAAGGCATTTTGGCATTCAATGACCACCCTTTGCTGGTCAGGATGCTGAAGCCACGCCACAATGAAGCACCTATTGGTTTGGTAGCAGGGCCAAAAAGTCAGGGCAATATCGAAGCATCAGCAAGCACAGGACCGAGGACATCGACGGTTTTTCGTTCTGGCGATCCTTTTCTTGATCCTTGGACATCATACCAAAAGAGAGATGAAGGAAAGACTGTGGGACAGACTGTTGGACCAACATCACAGTACTTTCAACACCATGAGAAAAGACTTGATGAGCTTGAGAAACATGTCGAACAACTTCGTGAAACCAGCACGCAGACGAGGACTGAAAATCAGCAAAGATTCACGGCCCTTGAAGACAGAATTCATCAACAACATCAAGATACCAAGAATGCATTCACATCGTTGCGAGCCGATTTTGAACATACCCTCACACAGGCCATGCAGCGTCAGGATAGCCAGATTGCATCATCAATGGATGAAATCAAGAACCTTCTCCTTCGTCGTGATAAGCGAAAAGCTGAGCATGACGGGGAAGGTATGGATGACTGATCACAAGGTAGAGCCAAGAATTTGGGACATCGAAGAATGCTCCAAAACAGCATGTTTTTGCAAACAATTGCTTTCGTTAGAACATTCAAAGGGGATAATACTGTCAACTTTGGCCAGTAACTTGAGTGAAACGACAGCAGGATACACCATGTTTTCGTTATTGCAGCAGACAGTGTCAACAAGTTTGAATTAATGTAGGAGCCATTTCAAAAAGCAGTTCCTGACAAGCTGTTACCATCAGACAACAGAAACTGTTCATCCGAGAGGGCTTGGGGACATTAGATGGGTAAAAAACTTTGTTGGCAATAGGATATCTGAAGCACCAAAACTTTGTAAACCTTTTCTTGTACAGAACCTGCGGTGTTATATCCATAAGGAGTGTGATAATCATTCAAGTGGTAACACCTTAATAGGAGAGGGAATAACCTTTTCTTTTGTTCCAAGAAATCATAGGCGTAAAGACCCATTTTGGGCAACCAGAGTTGGAGAAGCAGCCAATCCAGGACCGGAAGCATTTCGATTTGCTATTATAAACCCAACAGCTATACTGGGCAAAATTCAAGATATTTGCACATTGAATGCACATGTGATATCATTGTCCGAAAATAGTGCAACCAAATCGGTACAGATGGAATCTTCACAAACGTGGCGAAAATTTGGTTTCAAATCGATTTGGAGCCAACCCGTGGCAGCACATAACTGGACTTTCAAGGAAGACGAAGCAAGAAGAGGACAGGCAAGTGGGACTTCCATACATAGCATTTTGCCAATCCGAAAAGCGAGAGTAGAACTCACAGCAGGCATTGAGGGCACTCGTATAGTATCAGCAATAGTGCAATGTGGAAAATGGCCAATTTTAGTGATTACCATTTATGGATACCCACAATGCCAAAAGGAAGCCAAACAAAAAACAAACCAACTATTAATTGAAGCCATAAATCAAGCAGAACAAACCAGATTGCCTTCTCTTATCGTTGGAGATTTTAACGTGCCATTCCATGAACTTTCTTCGTCGCAGTGGCTACTTCAGGAAGGATACCAGACCATGGAACAGCTTTACTTCAAAAAATATGGAAATGATATGCCATTTACATGTCGTGAAGCTACTAGACCTGATCAAGCTATTGTACATCCAAAATTGATACCTTATGTGCAACATATAGAAGTTAACAAAACAAAAGTAGTACCAGACCATGATCCCATTGTCTTTCACCTTGGGTTGCCAATGCAACAACCGATGACACAAAATTGGACGTTGCCCAGCAGTTGGATCCCATATGAACCAGACAAGGACTTGATTGAAACAGCATTCCTAAAAAATTGGATACCACCAAAACCTCAACATACTGAAGACTCGGTGTCGGATGCTCTGAAACTATGGGCTACGACTTGCGAAGAAGCAGTTGATTGGGCCATCAGAACACAACATGCATGGAATCCAGAAAAATTTCCGCAGAAGATGTTACCGTCCAAAGCAAAACTTTGGACAGAAAAATTGTGAAAAAACCCATCACTAACATTGCAAAAGCATGTGACGGACAGTATGACCCACCTATAGAAACGGCATCTTTTAGATTACGACATTGGGTAAGACAATTGCGAAGACTCCAGAGTTTCTTGAACAGAGTTAGAAAATTGCAGCACCTTGAAATCATTTGGACAAATACGCAACAACAACTCCAACAGGAGTGGCATGCGATAACCACAGCCAAAGGTTTCAAACCAGGTTTTCCAACCTGGTGCATAAATTTCCCAGAAATAGGAGATTTTCCACTGTCATTACCAGATGAATCTTTCCTAACGATAACCATTCAATTGCTTCGTCACCAGTGTGATATAACAGCAGCAGAAGAAAAATCTGTGAGGAATAAACTTCAAAAATATGTCCGACATCAAGATGCTACCAGCAAAGGACTGCAGCAGGCAGCCAAGGAAACAAAGGGACCAAGTAATCCAAATCTCTACCAAACTGAAAGATACCATGAATTGCCTTTCACATTGGTTTGCTCACATGGAGGACTAGCCACATTGGAGTTTCAAGAGGAGGTTCCCTTCAACTTCCAAGGCAAAGCAACATGTGGGGAACAAGAAGTGCAGTTCGTAGATATACAAGGACGCATGGTTGATGTAATGATCATTGATGCAGATTGTGACTTCCCAGAACAAGGAACTCTCAAACAAAAAACTATTTGCATGGAACCAGAAAAAATTGCACAGGATCTCACGCAATACTGGAATGGTTTTTGGCAAAGAGATACTAAACTTGAAACTGAAGATGAAGCACAATGGAACAATTTCATTTCGTCAATGAATGCAGTCAGCACATTGCCAACGCTTTCGTTAGATCTTAGTGATTATGCGGTTTGGCGTGATGTCATAAAAAGCAGCAAATCAACCAGTGCAAGAGGGGTAGATGGATGGTACATGGACGAAATTAAACTTTTACCTGCTGGCATTATTAAGGAACTTGCAGATATTTTCGTTTCCCATGAGGGACATGCATTCGGGCAACAAGATATGCAAGTTATTACTATTCCAATGGGAAAAGTTGAAGATCCAGAAAAACCTGCACAAACACGACCCATTACATTACTTGGCATGCTATATAGATTGTGGTCAAAAGTGTCCTCAAAAATATTGTTGAAGCAACTGCAACATACACTACCAGAATCGATAGTAGGCTTTATACCTGGAAGATCTATGCAACTAGCTATGCTTAAACAGCAATTTGCCTTTGAACAGCTGCATCTACATCCAGGAACTGTTGTTCACTGGGAAGGGGTGACACTTGACATAGTCAAATGCTTTAATGCCATTGCTAGGCTGCCTGCCACACTGGCAATGGAAAAAATCGGCATACCTAAGACATGGATAAAGACATGGTCCAAAAGCCTGCATCGTACAAAAAGATATTGGAAAATCCACGAACAATTGTGGGAAGGTGATCTCACAACCACCGGATGTCCTGAAGGTGATTGCTGGTCTATCCTAGCGTGTTTAGGGTTGAGTTACATTTGGGCAACATTAGCATCAGTAGGATCCACACTCCCAACAGCTTTTGCAGATAACTGGAACTGGAGGAGTCAAGACACAGACTCCAATGTAAACACCATACAATGCACCATTCGTTTCCTTGCCGAAATCAAATTGCAAATTGACTGGAATAAGACTTGGATATGGTGTACTCGTTCAGTAATCAAAAAAGCTTGGAAACAAATCATCACTGATGCCATTCCACAAGCTGACATTCGTGTTGTAACTTCAGCCAGAGAACTAGGTTATACCATGCATTATACCAGAGTTCAGAATAGACATACACAGAAAGAGAGAACCGTTGAGGCAATGAAAAGATGGAAAAAATTGCAAAAGCTACCCATCAACATGGATGATAAATGCAAAATTGCAAACTGGGCGCTAAACAAAGCCATGTATGCCACCGAGTGTTATGCAGTAGGACAGAGTTGGTTGCAGAAATGTCGAACAGCCATTACAAAAAGTTTGATACCGAACCGGAAAACTACCAATCCTTTTTTAGCGACAATGTTGCTTTCAAAACATACACGGGATCCGGAGTTGTATATCATTCTAGAATCTCTACGGGCAACTCGACATTTGATGTGGCACATGACAACAGCCGACCAAAAGGTTTTTTGTCAACATGTTGCCAAGCATTCGAGAAAACATACCGACGTTTATGGACCAGCAGGCGCCCTTGCATATAACCTGGCAAGAATCGGGTGGAGTCTAACAGCTCAAGGAATCTTGTTAACTGATACAGTGGTTTCTTTTCACATTCTTACAGATGCAATCCCAACAATCGAGCAATTTTTGGAAAAGTCTTGGATGAAGCATTTCATGCAGGTTGGAATTCAACGGCCAGCTTGGAGAAATTTTCCTGCCATTAATAGGAAAGTCACACTTCAAGCTTTCACCAAACTACCAGAATTTCAAAAACGGATTGGATCTTATCACTTGACCGGTTCTTGTATGATGAATGATCAAAAGAAACACTTCACAGACCTAACAGACGCTTGCCAATTATGTGGACAACCTGATAGTGAAACCCATAGACTACTTGAATGCTTTGAAACAAATGCAGTACGACAAAAATACCCAGAGATAATCAACTTCTTGAGAGAGCATGATGAGTGCTACCATCATTTGCCGGTAGCATGGGAAAGCAATTCTTTTGAATTTGATTGGGTGTTTTTCCAAAGCCGACCACTCATACAGATAGATACAGAAGTTTTGCAACAAATGCAACAAGCTTCAATCCCGGAACAGCCAATTCTCATCTTTACTGATGGATCGTGCACAGCAGTCGACTCCGAAGGCAAAACCATAGCATCCGCAGCAGTGGTATGTCATCCAAGTTGTACCAGTGAAGTTAAAGTAACCATTGTGAAACAATATCTTCAAACAAAAACCATTCCAAGCACTTTCAAAGTTCTGGGGATAGGTGAATGTGTAGGTGCACAAGCAATTCCTAGAGCAGAACTGCAAGCAGTGTTAGCCATTCTACGATGTGACATAAAATGCGAAATCTTTACAGATTCACAATATGTTATTGACTTGGCAGTAAAATTAAAAAAATACCCTGATCTCACCGCTTTACACAAGTGTCGCAACTTCGACCTCATTGCTGAATTTTGGCGAT
The DNA here is from genome assembly GCA_000507305.1 of Breviolum minutum Mf 1.05b.01. Classification (NCBI taxonomy): domain Eukaryota; class Dinophyceae; order Suessiales; family Symbiodiniaceae; genus Breviolum; species Breviolum minutum. The sequence continues at coordinate 111,245 of DF240381.1, forward strand.
ATTTGCAGACTGACCTTTTTACTTTGCACAAAGTGGAAGCTCACAGCTTCTCGCCGGAAGAAGAAACTGAGCAATGCTTTCGAAAACTTGGGAATATGGCTGCAGATGTCGCAGCAAAAGCAGCAAGACAGCGGTACGAAAGCAGACACAATCACAGTTTGGGCGAACGAACGGGGAAGACTTTACAACAGCACTTGCAACAACATTTCAATTTGCTTTACGATTTACATTGTGCAAGAGACACGTGGTACAACATGCAGGAAACAACCCACTTGCCTTCGGGCCACCGGAATAGCTCTCAGATGCTGAGAGATTTACAACAGTGGCGAGTCGAGACGTTTCTTGCAATTCCAGAAGTGGACAATTTTACGACGCTTTTGGACACCTGCCTATGGGGAACGGAATACTGCTCACAAATCTATCAATGGTGGAAATTGCTAAGGTTCGCGGAAAATTCAACAGACGACGATCCGGGCATCACTTGGTACGAACTTGCAACTTCCTTCTTGTTAACGACACAATGCGGAATAGTTGTCAATGGGGCGGAAACGGGACGACCTTTCATGCCACGAAGACTTGAAGTGAACGACCTTGAGGTTGCGTATGGGGTGCAAGTATACAGCTTTGAACGAAGTCTATCACAGGTGATTCGACTTTTAAAGTTGCCTTCATTGCCTAAGAGACGCAAATTTTGCAATTCTGTCAAGATGCTGGGGTTAAAACATGGCAAGTCGGGACTTCAATGGAGACCACAGCTGCCGGACCAGACACAATTGATGAACATTCTCTATCGACATTTTGCCTCAACAGACGAAAATCATAGAGGTGGCCCTGAAATACCACAGCAGCAATCGAAGATCTCTTTGCAAAATCCAGGACTGGACCGAGCTGACATCGACACTGCATGGAAGGAACGCCATCGACGATACCAAGTTCGAAAGGCCAAGAGGGGATAATCTCGAGGCTGGACGACTTGTCATTTCTTTTTCATTTATTCTCACCTCGCATGAGGAAAGCTTCATGCCACTGATGAACTCTGCCACAGTGCGGGGGTTCAGCAGACGGAACAGTCCGCACAATCGAGAGACCCCAAATGGTGGTCTAGTAAGGGAAATCTTCTATTTGATGGAAATCTGGGTTGGTGAAATATTATAATTTGATTATAATTTGACTCATTTGATTAATATACCGTCCTGAACACTAACGAACATATACCCCCTGAAGATAGGAATCAAAAAAAAACCGAATCCCGAAAGGTACATGTCATCTTCCAATCATTTGTTTTAAGGGGCGCAGGGTCCGGGTAATCCGTGAGTTTCGTGCGATGATTTTCTTTTTGGCAACCAGGACGTAACTGAGGTGTTTTCAATATAGGCTTGCAGTTTTGTTTCCAAAAATATCTTCTGAAACAGATAGCTACGAGGTGGGCCCCAACCAGTTGGGATAATGGAGTTATAACCCTAATCATAGAGGTTATTTCTTGCTGCATTCTAACTGCTTGGTCAATGGTTGTGTTTGGTTCCCATAAAAGGTGGTAGGTGGATGTAGGTGGCATATATAGCACTTATATACCACTTATATATTGCCTTCTGGGGGGTTATAGGCTACCTACCACCTTTTTATGGGAACCAGAAACAACCATTGA